>NW_024121151.1:650589-809021 GCF_016745375.1 Pimephales promelas
AGCCAAATTCAAAGCTGGTTTGTCTTTTTGGTCCTTTGTGAACAAATCTTTGCACTGTGTATAGATTTAAGCATGTGCTGTTTTTGTGTCATAGTGGAACTCACATTTGGGGTCCTCATGGGGGAAATAAATGTACAACAATGATATCTTTGATCATTGTAAGAAGTCCGGCAGCCCAGGAGCTGTGTTGAGTGTGGTTATCATCAGCCCATTTTCTATCCCCCGTTCTCCAAAACACATACACACACACACACACACAAACAGCAAGCACAAATCATTCCCGGCCTGCTCCATCCCATGCGCCAGTGCGGGGCTTCAAAAGCAATTTCAGCTGAAAAATAAGGTGCTTTTCTTCAATTTTCGAGCCATTTGTGCAAGGGTTAGTCTTGTTTACCTAGCCAGTACACTGGTATTTACATACCTCTTTAAAGGGAAAGGAAAAGATGGCCAGTATGATTTATGGACTGCAGCAGAAGCACAATTTTCCATGTTGTGCACCTAATCTAAGAGGCCAGAGAGAAAGGTCGCATCGGCCATACAAATACCAAGGACCCTCTATGGAGAGGGGGAGAGCATATTCAATCCCTCTGAAAAAAAATTCTGTGGACCTTTTAAGGTGTAGGATTATAGAATACATAAAGCATCGGAGTTTCATATACGGCTTTGAGGTAGATGCACGACGGAGGAGCCGTGTCGCCATTGGTAAAGATTATTATTATAAGAAGTACACGTGTTCTTGATATATATGAAAGCTAATCTTGTTTGAGTAGCCTGTTATTATATTATTATTCTTTTTTTATGTCCATTCTGGTATTGTTAAAGTATATACAAAGGATGCAGTTCTCAATATTCCATATAAAAATAACCAAAATATAAGATGATAAAGGTCCACTGTAAAGATTTATCACAACATTTTTTCTTTTGTCAAATCAACTTAAATAATTTATTTAGTTGAGAACTTATTATTTTGATTTTCTGATGATTAAATCAATTTCCATTGTATTAACTCACTTTTTCCAGTTCAATCAACTTAAAATTTTAAGGCAACCAGATTACTTACTTTTTTCAAGTTAAACCAACAATATTTTTTTACAGTGTCCGTGCATAACCATTTCATTATGACTTGACATATGCAGATTATAATGCAAAAGAAAAGATTACAGCAGGTTGGCCTTACCAAATGTGTTAATTTCATAATTTACTCGGCTTCATGTTGCTTCCAAACCTGACTTTCTTTGTTCAGTGGAACACAAAAGAAAATGTTTTTTAAAAAACTGCTTTTATCCACACAATGAAACTCAATGGTGTCCAAAAACGACATCGTCTGTGTTTTGGTTTGGGAATGACATGAGGGTGACAGAATTTTAATTACTGGGTGAACTTTCCCTTTAAAGTGAGAAAGAAAGATGGGAAAGACAATGAAAAAGAGAGCGATGCCCTGTGTCAAGTTCTGATGCTCCATAGTTCTAACCTTTACCCCGTCCCTTCCCTTGGAGGCTACATGCTACCATGGGATTGAAATAGAGAACGAAAGTACATTTAAAAGTACTTAGTGAACATGATACCGCTTTAGGCCTTTCTGTGTATTTATTCATTTCCCATGCAAGCACGCTGTGTGTGAAAGAAAGCTATCTTTCTTTAGCAATGCTTTGGCTAGAATTTGATCTGCTTGGCAGGGGTTGGGGCAGAGGTTTGTGTGTGGGGGGGGGTGACCTGTACTCAGTCTTTTATGATTTATCAAAATACCAGTCACAAAATGGATGGCATCCCGCCCGAGGCAGTGGTTTCTGAACATGCACAGTTAACAATCAATGGCCGGTCTCTCTAATTTAATATCCATTACAGGCTGACATTCCTTGTGTTGCTCATTAATATTTACTCTGTGGTATTACCATGTGGCATGGACTTAGGTTTCTGTTCCTGGGGAAAAAAAGGAGGGGGATGAAACTCATGAAAAGGTCAGAGGAATCACAGAACTGCTGCAACACTCGACAAAATAATAAAGGGCATCACAATCAAGCTATCGTATCGGGACAAGCCACCGGTGGCAAAATGACAGCAATCTCACTTGCATTGAAAAGCCCGGAATAATGTATGCATTATTTCTCATGAAAAGTATTGTTGTTGCTGTAGGCTGTAGGTACTCTATGACATTTTAATGGTTTGATAAAAAACGGTGACAATGAGGATAATTGGAAAAGATTAGCATCTTGACAATTATGATTTAAATGGCTTTGGTTTGGGTAGACACATCGCTAGTGGGAAACACAATCACATTTCTTTCATACTATGTTTTTGCACAGTATCAAAATGCAATATTCACAATATTAATCTGCTCGTTTTTTCTTCCCTTTCAGCACAACTGTACAATATATAACCACTCATTAGCCCCTGTGTCCGCCCTGTACCGACCCACTGATCTCTTTTCGTGTTGAGGAGGATCAAGTTCAGTCCTAATGACGACCCAGAGCTGACCTCGCCAGAGAAAACAAATGGAACCTCAAGGTGATGTTTCAATCCAGCTAACCACTTGGGTGTCCCAGGGAGGCATGAACAGATGTAGCTCTAAGGATGGGAAAGGGGTGAGGTGCAGGTCAAGGTTGCCATACGCCAAGGTTAGGGTCAGATAAGCACGGCTGGCTTGGGGTCTTCACATGCCCAAAGGCCAAAAAGGGGAGGGAGATATTGCAGGAACTGTGGATCAAGTGTTGGTCCTCGGAGACTGGGTGGGGGCATTTGCTGTCATCTGTGAAGCTTCAGAGTAGCAATTCTCAGGGTCAGGGTTTAAAGACACAGGATGCTAATTTGAAGATGCGTAGCTAGCTGTTGTTTTCACATGATAACTTGTGCACTGATTCATTTGGCTCTGTTTCAAAAGACAATTGCATCCAATGTTTTGATTATAACGCTACCTTGTATTTGACTTTGCATGCTCATTAAGATTTTAAGATTAAGATTAAGAGGTGCATTAGCTAATACATCACTATATTTTATGATATAAGAAAAGTCAAAACGTACCTGCAAACAGTTGTTATGGCACTTTAACTGACGGAAATCTAAGTCTTGACTGAAGAAAAACATGGATGTGATGGTGCAATTAAAAGATACACGTATGTATCTTTAGACGGTAAAACATCAGTTGGAGATGTCGGTCCCAGGGTGTTTCTACGGAATATATTAACTCCATGCATTCTTATTTTGACTTAATTAATAAGATGGCTTAAGTGATTTATTTGATTTTCCATGCCTGGATGTTGCAGTAATAATGTACCGGGAAAGTGTGAAGAATTCAGCCCTGGAATAAAACCGCAATTAATGTCATCCTCGGTAAGAGGAAGACTAATAAGAAGCCTCTCATTCCGCAACAGGTCCAATCAAATGTAAATGTATTCTGTCAGGTTGTGTCTCCATTAATTAGAATGAGCTAGTTGTTTGTTAAACTCCTTTAGCACCACTGGCTGTCACTTCTTAGGTAATTTACTCCTTATTTCGGCACAGTGGTGCCCATTTTGTAACATTTTAGCCTGTTAATAACAAACCTAGGTGAAAGCACCTCTGTAATAGAGATAAAATGGTATAATAAACACGTGTTAGCATGGCTACGGTGCACATTTCTGAGGTGTGCCTCCTCTGCAGTTGACAATGTGAAAGAGATTCATTGCACTCTTCGTTAAATTGAACGAAGCCGCCATGTAATTTTTTTCTCCTATGGTTTACTTACAGTATAATGAGCAAAAACTTTAGCTTAATCTTGAGTCATGCTACACAATTATGCTTTAAGATAAATACAATTCAAGAAATGATTGTAGTTTCAGCAGGAAACTGCAGATTCCTTGTTGGTCTGTAACACTAACATAAACATAGCAAAAATACTAAATATTTAATGGAGATGGAGATACTGGAAACTCATTGAATTTCTCTCACATTAACATGATATGCAACGGAAAACCAGAACTAGAATAGACAGGCTGCTGGATGTTATCTACAGTATAGACCCATCTGAAAACTGCGGTGCATACTTCTTGACTTGTCACTCTAGATGTGATTGCAAAGTATTATTCTTTTGTCTATATAAGATTTCTGTTGAACATTGATGGGTTTATAACTGTGACCTTAACAGTAACGGATCATATCTTACAAAATCACAACAGGGAGTTCTATAATTGTCAGTCAGTGATTTCTTGTGTTTAAACGGTTTCTGATACCTTCTTTTACATAAATCATTTAGAAATCATATCCCCTGGCATACCCCCATACCTCCACAGACAAGACTTGAATTTGTTTTGGGCTCTTTTAACTGAAAGCAACTTGTTTTGTCTCAAGATGCACACCAGTAATGTTTAAAGAAAGGTTAAAAAATTTACTTAAATGACACAATTTAAATAAGGCTTAATCTTAGTCTAAGCCCTGTCTATGAAACCAGGCCTTAACATTAATATTTTTTTTTATTTATACACTGTAAGAAACATGATATACTGTATGATAAATAAGTTATGTTTTTGCATTGTTTTAACTCATCAGAATACGTTAAGCCATTTTCAACTATTTTATAAGTAGATTCAACTCATTTAAAAAAAAATCAGTTTATTGCAATTTAAGTGGAAATGACTTAAACATCCAAATTGTACTTAAAGGAGTAGTTCACTTAAAAAAAAAAAAAAAAACACTTTTACTGATAATTTAGTCAGCCCTATGTCATCCAAGATGTCTTTCTTTCTTCAGTCGAAAAGAAATGAAGGTTTTTGATGAAAACATTCCAGGATTTTTCTCCATATAATGGACTTCAGTGGGAACCAAACGGTTCAACATCCAAAAGACAGTTTCAGTGCAAACTGTTCAAAGGGCTTTAAACGATTCCAGGCGATGAATAAGGGTCTTATCAAGTGAAACGATCGCTCATTTAATAAATATACAAAGTTTAAGTTTTATAAGCACAAATGCTCGCCTTGCTCTGTTCTGTGAACTCGTTCATCAAAATGAACCAATCTTTTTCTGTTTGCAGTTTGCACTGAAACTGTCTTCTGGACCTTGAACCGTTTGGTTACCAGTAAAGTGCATTATATGGAGAAAATCCTGGAATGTTTTCATCAAAAACCTTCATTTCTTTTCGACTGAAGAAAGAATGACATTGACATCTTGGATGACAAGGGGGTGAGTAAATTATCAGCAAAAGTTTTTTTTTTTTTTTTTACGTGAACTAGTCCTTTAAGGTAGCAAATATGTGTTATTGATATTATTGATAAGAACATAAGTCAGATACAAGGTATTGTAAGCTGTAATACTTTAGCAAAAATAACATCTTAGTGCAACTAAACATTCAGTGGTTCAGGCACGTGCAGAGGGGGGGGCGTTGGGTGCTCGAGCACCTGCCCTTTTGCCCCTTGGTGCCCAAAGTGCCCTTTTGTCAAGACAAAATTTCCTCTCCTTTTTTGTATTTAAAGGCACTTTTGTGGATGCCTGCTCCATCTAACTAGTAGTAAAATGAATGAATAATAATTTAGCCGTAAATAAAATGACCCACATGATGACCTTTCACCTGATTCCTCACGCTGCACGCGCATTTTATAATTCCGCGCGGCTACGCGCAATCGCGCATTCCCAGAGGATATCTTCAACTCTTGCGGCTGCTGGTAAGTGGTGTTTTATTCTCATCGAAGTGATTTTGATGTTTGTTTACTTATTATTATTATTTTACTAGAACGACGTGAAGAGAGCATGCAGAGAGATATTGTTTGTATTGCTGTGTGTAGGCTGTAGAAGTAACGTTAGCTTGCTGTTTGAGGGAGAAAAGTTTTACGGGCGTGGAGGGGTGTTATTTGACTAAAAACTATTATTTGTACTTTAAACTATTATTATTATTACAGTATTTATAAAAAAAATATTTTCACATAAAAATGATTATCACAACTCTGGTAAGTTATCACATAGGCTTACCAGTATCTTATGTTTTGTGTGCAGAAGCCTCTGTGAACATCTGCCCTAGTGACGTTACTATTATATACTATTATTGTATTATTATACTATAGCAGCCTGGGTAGAATCTGTAGCTTTAGCAGGTCAGTGAACTAGTGAGCCAGTTCCAAACACTGTCAGCAATCTTTATATCTTGTCATGGTCACATAAAAAATGGTTTATTCAGCTAATACCCTATATTTCTGTTTATTTTAATGTCTACAGTCTCAGATCAACTCCAGCAGTATCAGCAGCAGCAGCAGTAACAACATCAACAGCAAAGGCAGCAAACTCACTTAAGGACTTAAGTAATAATTTACCAGAACAGGCATCACATTAATGTTAAAAATCTTGTAAAGTATTAATTGCTGTTTCTGTTTGCTTTGTTTTTTATTTTCATTGTATAAAATGTAACTCTTGTATTTTTGTAAATCAGTTTTTGACATGAAAATAGCCACAGATGCTGATATGCCATTAAATAAAACTATACTGTACTGCACGAAACATGGGCCAGGTTGATTTTGTCCTACAGTTCACTATAACAGCTGTTCTTTATTATTCTGTATAACAGAGAAGAAAAAGCCATCAGGTTGGAACAACTTAAGATGCTTCAGTTTCTAATCCCAGAGTTATATATAGAGCACATCAATTATTATTTTTTTTTAAACTTTAAATTTGTCTTTTCTGTTCTGGTTCTTTTTCAAAACTGCATCAATGCATTTGCTGCTGTATCGATGCAGAATCATCTGTATTGATATATTGCTGTATTGATATTTTGAGCACAGCCCTATAAAGCCTTGTTTCCATGTGCCCCATTTTATACTTTGAGCACCTGCCCCTACACAGGTCTCTGCACGGCCCTGCAGTGGTTACACTTTGCCACTTTGGTGGAGATCGGCTGTAGTTTAGAGGAAGACTCATTTAAGAGAAAGACCGACCACTGTGTTTGGGTTCACTAATCATGTGATTAAAAACTTGTGAGGCAATAACAACTAGGGTTTAAATAAAAGAGAAAAAATAGAGCACGGTATCATTAGCACCAGCAATAAAGAAAAGCCGACACAAACCTGGAGCGAGAAAGAGAGCGAGAGAGAGAACGTGCTCTTTCAAAGGTCAGTCCTTCTTTGTAGTCAATAATTGACATTTAAACGTGCGTTTCAGACGTCACTGATAATGTTAGGCGAGATAATGGGGGAGAGCTGCTTACACTGCCACGTAATTATGAGCAAAATGAGATGCAAAAATGCAAATGGCTTTGAGCCCACTCCAGCCCTCCTTTTGTCCGGCACGATGACGGTTGTGCTGGATGATAGATACCACGCCGGCGGTGGCAGACTGCACCGTGACATGTGGGAGTGGAAGCAAGCAGGGAACAGAATTAGGGCAACATCACCACACTCCTCCTTAAAAAAAAAAAAAAAGAAAAAAAAAGCATGCTCGCACATGCACAAACACACACAAACACGACGAATTCACCAACGCCACGGCGAATGTCTGTGTGAACGCTCACCAGCACGCCACTTTACAGATGACTAATTGTTACAGGCTGAAAAGCCTTGGAGTCAATTTATGATTTGTGAAAACGCCAAACTGTGAGAGTGTGGAAAGCTGTGGGGAGTCAAAATCAGCGATATCCTTCTCATACGACGCAAGGAAGCATCTTGATTATGCATACAGCTACTGTAAACAGACTATATGGTGACCTCATGTGCAACCAACACATAAGCAGAACGCAGAATTATGCAGAGGGAAGAAGTTCCTCCCGTGACATCAGGTCACTGGCGGGGTCAGACAGTGGGATATGGGCGGCTGTGTGCTAAGCACAGTGCAGTGGTCAGATGCCCTGGTCACGCTAATTGGCGTATGAGGCAGACCTGCACGGGACGGGGGCCAGAAAAACACAAAGCGCAGGGAATACAAATAGTGTTTGGAGAGAACTTTTCGAGTTGGGGAAAGAATCCCTGACGTCTGCATTCAGTTTTCAAGGCTTTTGAGCAGGATAATGGCAACATTTTAAGCGATTATGCAAAGTAATATTATGACACGAGGTTTTGCTCGAAAGCACGGGGCGCGTAAATATTTATGGCTTGACCAAGTTTTTAATCAAGCTGCGTGGTGTTAAACACCTGAAAAATACAATGAAATAACATAATTTTCCCGCATCACTGCAGGTTGTTTAGGCGGCCAGTGTCCTCAGACACAATAAAAATGGTAATGAGCTTCCTTTCTCCAGATGAGGCGTGTAAACCCGCCGCCTCCCGGCATATGTTTTGATAACATAAATCACCTTAGATCAAGTATGCCCTAAAACATATTGCCTTGACCCCCTACCCGGCCCGCCAGACCTCTCCCACCCTTCCATTTTGGGTAGGTAACGGAGTGGCACAGACTGGCTGTAAGCAGTCATGCTGTTTGTTAGCGGCAATTAATTTCTCTGCTGCTTTTGCTCTATTCAGCTAGACGCTTTTGTGCTTTAAATCCTGCGCCTCTAAGCCTCCCCTCTTGTTAAAAGGGGGGGGGGGGGGAAAGGAAAGTGAGTGAGAGATGAGAGAAAGTGAGGTGGGGGACAGAGAGAGAGGAGGAGTGTGAAGCAGGTAGTGAAAGAAAAGGCACACAGTAAGCTAAGGATGACAGATTATCTTGGTCCAGTTAAGCATGTAATTGCTTAAATTAGTTAAAATCCTTTCAAATATCTTCTTTGCACCTCATCTCACTACTTCTTAGACTCAAATATTTGACAATGGAAGAAGATCAACTGAAATACGAATCTCCATTAATTGCCAACCAACCACCAAGACAGACGTTCTCTTCCAGAAGGCCATTTTCAGAGGATTTGTGAAGTGTTTGACACCCGTTTTTTTTTCCTCTTTCTCTGCCATAATGGACTGAACTGTGTCTATGGCTAAGCATATCCATTAACTCGGTTCTTTTGTGTATAATATGCACTAAACCGTCGTGCTACCTTCAACTTTTAACTTAAAGTTTCCAATGTTTATTTTCTCAACAGAACAACACCCGTCTGTAATCTCCCATGACTCCGCCATGATCAGGGCCGACGTGCATCGACTCTGACGAGAGCGGCGTGCGGGAAACAGATTGGACGGAAGTGATCGGAGATGTTTGTGATGGAGTAACAGAATGGATGTGCCTTAATTCCTGAGACTGGGAGATTGTGATGGAGGGTGACAGACACAGCAGTCCGCACAAGGATCTGGAGATTGTGTGCACAGCTTCTGCCAAGCCTTTACACATAGCCACTGTTGCTCTAGGTCCGTGTGGATGGATGCCCACCCCGTGGAGGAGGGGCTTCCTCGTGCCAGTTTAACTGGGAGCTGTTAGGTAAAAGAGAGCAATTGACTTTCACGGTAACACTTTACAATAAGGCTCATTAGTTAACTACTTGAGGTATTTTATTAATCTTAGTTCATACACTTTAAAAAATGCTGGGTTGTTTCAACCCAAATTTGGGTCAAATGTGGACAAACCCAAATGTTGGGTTAAAAATGCAATTAAGAAAAATACGGTTGAAAGTGAAAGTTGAAGTTGGGTTCAAATTTGAAATTACATTTTTCAACTCAACATTTGGGTTTGTCCATATTTGACCCAAATTTGTGTGTGATAATTAGATACATGACATTGTAAAAGTTGACATTACATTAAGGTTCATTAGTTAACATTACATTCTAAAAAATGGTGGGTTGTTTCAACCCAAATTTGGGTCAAATATGGACAAACCCAAATTTGGGTCAAATATGGACAAACCCAAATGTTGGGTTAAAAATGTATTTTAAAATTTTAACCTAACTTCAACTTTCAACTGTCTCAAATTTAATTACATTTTTAATCCAACATTTTTGTCCATATTCGACCCAAATTTGTGTTGAAACAACCCAGCATTTTTAGAGTGTAGTTACTGTATTAACTAACAATGAGCAATACATTTGTTCGTTTATTTTTTATAAATGTTAGTAAATAAAAATAAAGCTGTTCATTGTTTGTACATGTTAATTCACAGTACTAATGTTAACAAATGCAATCTTTGATTTTAATAATGTATTAGTAAATGTTGAAATGAAAACACTTTAAAAACAATGCTGGGTTGTTTCAACCCAAATTTGGGTAAAATATGGAAAACCCAAATGTTGGGTTAAAAATGTCATTTCAAATTTCACTTTCAACTGTATTTTTTTTTAAAATTGCATTTTAACCCAACATTTGGGTTTGTCCATATTTGACCAAATTTGGGTTGAAACAACCCAGCATTTTTAGAGTGCATGGTTTAGGTTTTTACTTTTACCTTATTTACTTTCATCAAATTAAATATATACGTAAGTAAAAAAAAAACTAAAAATCTAAAACCACTGTTTCAGGTAATGGTCAGCAGATGCAACGGCTGTCCAGCGATTGAGATTACGTGACAACGGTGATGAAAACGAACACACTTGACTGCAAATAAAAAGGTAACAGTGATGAATGTCATGAGGTGGGAGGGGGAAGGTTTCGAGTTTCGCCAGGTGTATTTGGGCCTTGCCAAATGCCACCTTCGGAGCAGAGAGAGTGAGCTGTTTTGCCGCCCGCCCAATGAATGCTAATGAGAGCATGTGTGTGTGTGTGTCTAAATGTTATTCACACCGGATCAAACTAAGCCTACAAAGAGGTGCAAAAGCGAGGCTGGCAGACTACCAAACCAAAACACCCTGGAAGCACGTCAATACATTACATTTACTTAACACATGTAGCAGTGGAAAGTGTGTCAGCCACAATAACCATCAGCGCATAATGGCTTTTTTTTAGTTTTATGTTCAATTGCATCATAAACTGCAAAGCTAGCAGTGGCTGCTCTTTTTCACATGATTGGAATTATTGAAACATGCCAAGGTTTACACGGTACACCAAACGCGGCACATTGTGTTTTATTTTTTATTTTAGTATTGGCTGAAAATTGGTCTTAAAAAGTTAAGCGAACTGAAAGATCCCAAATTTTGCTGTCACCTTCTCACACACCTCCTAAATTGATATAATTTGCTTTTGAAGAAGTGGGTGGAATAAAGAGTATGTGTGGTTTGCCTGAAGTTTTCCTACAGATTTTTTTTTAAATTCATTTATTTAATTCGTTCTTCAGCAAATGAAGGCCGGTGCTGTTTGTAAGAATTTCTCATAACTTTTTTTTTTTTTTTTTTTTTTTTTTTTTTAAAGGTGGTCATGTGTCTTGTCCTATCCATTGTTTTCAATGTCATTCAATGCAGAATTTCTATGCACAGGATCTGGATGAGAGAAATGTATTCTGAATAGGAGTCATCTGATTGGCTGACAGTTGACAACCTGACAAGGTCATTGGATGTACAAGCTCTCATTAAAAAAAAAAAAAATAGTCATTTTAGCAGGGCTGGGGTTAGTTGGGTCTATCAGGACTGTCAATCAATTAATGACAATTATTGAGCAAGGACACCCAGGGGAGGTGAGAGGGAGAATGAGAATGATAGTGGCAGGAAAGAACAGAGAGCAGGATAAATTAAGGAGATTGGAAAATAATGACGGAAACCCCAAGGATGATCAGGCCACACATGTAGATATTATTCATTAGAGTTTCAATTTTAGTTTTGTGAACCGATTTACACCATTTGATTGATTTTGTATCATTTCTATTGTCTGATGTTACAGTACAATCCTGTGAAACACTTAAATCAAAGAGTGATTAATTTGCGTCAGAATCATATCAAATATACTGTATTAGTGACTACAGCGATGCCAGTGTTTCTTTTGAACTAGCACTGATAGTAGGTTAAGTGATTTAAACAGAGGGCTCACATATTTCAGTATGAAAGGAATACCTTTTGATTAATGAGAGGGCCTGCACGGAAACCTGGTTAACCCGTTTTAATGAATAAAATAAGAATACGAATACTTACGAGACTGTTTGTGCAAGAGAGATATAGTGAGAAGAGTGGAGGCCATGGAAGAAAAAAATATCACACAGAGCAGAACACACTTTCTCAAATTGAAGCTATTGAGAGAGTAAGAAAGACACAGAGCGAGGGAGAGAAAGCTTTTTGAAATTCTCCAGCTGGCAGGCTTTAATTTTCCACCATTCTAATTAAAATGCAAATTAAATTTATAATTAGCAACCACAGTATCCGAGAAACCACCTTGTGTGCAGCCCAAACATATGGGCCAGCCAGCGGTGGGTAGAGCTGGGTGTCTGTGGCACCGGGGGTGGGGGAGTGGAGGGATAGAGGGGCATCCACACCCTCTCAGCGGGTCTGGAAAATCGAGGTGGGCAGCTTAGATGGCGAGCTCAGGCTAGCCGCTGCTATGTTTTCCTGGGTTCCCCAGCTGGAGGACGTCCAGGCCCCTCGAGGCACACGCAGAGCGGTGAAGGCGAAGACCACGTTCCACACTACTGTCACTGTCTATGTCACAGTTCAGCGCCTGGGTCATCAGGGGCCCGTAGAGGTGTAAGCACTGTTGTGTCCTCTCAATCGAAAGGTCCCCGAACAAAATTAACCTCTGTGACACCCAGATAATTAATTTTCACTCACGGAGAACAACAGCAAATATCTGGAATTGCACATTCTTCTGGAATCATTTGGGAAAGGAGAATGACTTGGGCCTCAAAGTATTTGGGCATTTAAGCCTAAATTAAATCAAAAACACGCATAATAATAATAATAATACTTGGAAAAATTGCTTGCAAAAGTGAAGGTTCTTTGCAGATTCTTCCTGGTTTGATATTTTGGGATGCAACGACATTTAGACCGTTTGAAGAATGACTGTTCAATGTCAGTAAGAAGTCTCCTATGCTCACAAATTGCAGTAATATTGTGAAATGTTTACATTTAGTATAGATTAAAATACATTATAATATAAAGTGTTCCTTTGAGGCAAAGCAAATTTGCAGCGTCATTACTCCAGTCTTCAGCATCACATGATCCTTCAGAAATCATTCTAATATGCTGATTTGGTGCTTAAGAAACATTTCTTATTTGTAATTAATATGGTCGTTGTGGTTAATATTTTTGTGGAACCCATAATACATGCTTTTTTTTCATGATTCTTTGATTTTAAAGGGATCGTTCACAGCCACAAAGCACCCTCAGATCACTTGCTGTGGTTACAAGAGGTAAAAACGATATAAATACTGTTCGTTTTCTCACAGAAACCGCTCGTTTCGTGTCTTAGGCCATCAATGTGAACTTACGTTTACGAGTCATTAAATGCTGTTTAATTTGGACTTCTCTGTGCATGCTCTTTGAGGTGGTGACCATAGACCTCCATTATATGACTGATAGACACAAACGGTTTGACCTAAAATTATAAAAATTGAAACTACTGCAGAAACAAAGACATCTGCATCTTGGATGCCTTTGAGGTAAGCTAAAACATAGCAAAAATGTATTTCAAAGTGAACTATCCCTTTAAGTAGAATTTTCTCGTAACATTATAAATGTCTTTACTGTCACTTCTGAGCAATTAAATTAAACATCATGCTGACCTCAAACTTTTAAATGGGAGTGTTTTCCAATTAATTTTGTCATTGGCCCCGTACACACAGCCACCGGATCTCTTGTGTGTACTGGTCAATATTTCATTTTCTTTAAGGTGACCGGTCTGAACACTGATGCTGGCCAAATGGCAGCTTCAATCTCTCGTCAGCTGTCAGCGTTGAAGTGTGGGGTCAAGGCTGGTACATGTCAAAACGAAAGCCACCTCTCCCCATGCGCTTTCAGTTCGGACAGTGAGACTGACACGGGCTCGCCGCAGAGGGACCCGCCGCCAGATACCCAGTCATTCTCTCCAATCAACCTGCCCTGTGTGGAAGTAACCAGTGTCACGTACGACCTCCTCAGTGGCTGTGTCAGTTTGTCACCTGTGTGAGACCTTTGGTCCTGTTGAGCGCTAAGTGTCTTAGTTTTGTTCCCAAAACCAGACTTATCTTGCTAGCCTGTCAGGTCATTGAACAAACAGGCCTCTAGCTTTCGACGGACGCTTTGACGTCGCCGGGTCCTTGAGGTTGCTTACGGGGCGCTATTCACAGCCACATAGGCATCTGGGACAATGACCAGTTAAATAATTCACCCCTTATCTGAGGATTCCTTCACTGAAAGAGGTATCCTGACTCAGGGAGAAATTTTGGCATGGGTTACTTCCCCTCTGTTTCCCTGGCCAACTGTTTTTATGTTTCCTTTCGAACTCCACAAAGAGTTTACAAAGATTAATGCATGTGACTCTTTAGTATGCATCAATCTGCGGTGGACCTTTAAGAGAAGCCTTTCAAGAAGCAATGCTACTGATAACCACAGACCAGGCACATTCAGAAAAAGTCAAGATGATGTATGGTTCCACCAAGGTGGGAGCCATTTTCAGACAAAACGCTTTTCCTCTGCACAATCCCTTACATTGTCTGGCCCCTCTTTTGCAATATTTCCCCTTTTGCTGCGTGGCAGTGCCACCTGTTGCCCCATTAATCATGCAGAGAAGATACTCATAAATCATAAACATTCTGCAATTAATCAAGCTGTCAGGTCTGGGGTCACAGGTCAGCCTCGCAGGAGCCAAAGGTCGTCAATGGGGTGCGAAAGGGGTCGCGGTTGTGTGGCATCTCTCATTCTCGGGAGATGTCAGAAAGGAGACCGCTAGAACAAAGGAGAAATCAAAGTCCAGGGGGGAGTAAGAACAGACCTGCTAGGGTCCAGATCACAAAGCCAGTCAAACTGACCTGTCATTATATCAAGGGTTTCTCGCCAGACTTCGGCACTATCGCGCTCCGCCATACCCGCTCGAAATGACAGAGCTCCTGTAACCTTCCGGGCTCCTCACTTTGCTCTATTTACATAATTAACAAGTCCGTTCTTCCCTTCAGTTGACTTACATTCATTTCTTGTGGTAATCAAATGAGTTGGCACCTGCTGTATGATATGTGATGTGTTTTTTTTAACGAGCTATTAAAGCAACATTGCCGTTTAATAGAAGTTAATGCATGGTTGATTACCATAAAACGTTTTTGACTTGTTTCTGTCAAACAAACAAAAATACACAAAACTAAATTCTTTAACTAGAAAGTTACACTTATCGGTACAATAAACGTTAAAAATACTCATCGTTTCAATGGTAAAACGAGATGTAAACAACATGCACATTGACATGCCGAGAGAAAAAAAGATCTCTTGAGTAAATTTAGATCCAATTTACAACTTTGTTATCATGGCAATGGCTAAAATTACCGACTTACAGCTCAGATAATACTGTAACTGAAGAATTCAAGTAATTTTCATACTATGAAATTCATATTCAAACATATAATCTTCATATACAGTATATTTCTGTTTTTAAATCTGGCCCAGTTCACCTCCACTATAAGTGCTGTGTTTTAGGAACTAATCAAAATTAATTTTGTGAGAGTCAGCGTTACGCAACAGATTTTGTTGATTCACTGTAAGCTTAAATTAACCATGAAATCAAAATTGACTATTCTAATGTAAGCCTCGTCTAGAGGGTTCGGATACTCAACTTAAAGGAGAACTCCGGTGCAAAATGAACTTTTGGTCGGTACCTAGTCAATCGTTCTCTATGATTTGTTTTCATGATAATGGAATGTAAAGAGTTTTGTCTCTAAAAACTGTTTAGCGTATTACGCAAGTAATGGGGCATTTACTAAATAAAAAGAAATCGCTAGTTTATACCACTAGCAAGGCTTAAAATAGCCCCACACTAACATTGAGAACTTTGTAAGTGTACAGACCGTTTAATAAGAAGACATTTTATAAAGACAGTTCACTTCGTGTATACAGACAGGAGCCATCTTGGAAAACAGTCACGACGAGTCAAATCTGACGAGTGATCTGAACTATTCAGCGAACTTCTGAACTATATTAACGGCGTTCGGGGATCGACTTATCGAGACTATTTTCTAAGATGGCTCTTGGGTAAATCTTCTGATAAAATATTAAAAACTGTCCGTGGAGGTTGAGTCGGGCCCCGCCGGCGGCTCATTGGCTGCAGAATATTTTCTGTTTGTTTCTACAAAGTTCTACAAAGATGTAGGCGCAAATTTAGATTTTCAAATTTCATTCATTCGTTTGTTGACATGGCTGGTGTACCGGAACCACAACACGCCGTTTTTTAGTGGCAGACTAAAGACTAGTGACAGACTGTTGATCTTTGAAATATCATAATAGGCTTACCCATAAACACCCCAGAGATCTCGAGATCTCTTATTTAAAGGTACACTATGCAAGATTTATACCTTAATATAACAGTTTCAAAGGGGTATCAGGCCGTGAGTGGTATTTACGACAGTAATGTTAAATACTAATACTCCACAGCGACTCTGGCGGTCGCTGTTTGACAAAAACAGAATTCCTGCATAGTGTGCCTTAAGGAGTTAATATTAGATCGTTTCAACTTGTTATGCTTGTTAACACTCACCAAGATTCAAGTTCACACCTGACAGCTTCAAATCCAGCTGGTTAAGCGTTCAAGGCGATCTTAATTATTTTTATTTTCAGTTTTTGTACAATCTCTAGAACAAGACAACAACTCTGCTGACAACAACTTTTTTTCCTGCAGAAAAAAATGGGCGGGGCTTCGCGATCTCCACTAATTCTGATAATTCAGTTCATTTCCAACATCATTGATTTTTTCCAACATCATTGAGGGGTTACGCTCAGTTTTTATTATAAATGATATAGCTGTGCATATATTTCCAATACTCCCTCCTCTACAACCTGTCACTCACATGACATCACAGCAAATGACTCAAAATCAAATCCTATTTGGATATATGCCATAATCGCAATTTCAAGACAACAGCAATTTCCATTTTATGCCACCTTTAAATTCTATTGAACTTTAAAAAGTGCGTAGTTGTCTTGTTTTGATAAATCAAACACTTAATAGCATACGTTTATAAAATGAACAAAACAAAACAGTATTTCTAGATATCTCCGAGTCATACATGCTGTGTTATGTCTACCACCTCTCTTTGAAACTGTCTAGCTTGACTTACCAAGCACCATTTCACCTCTGGCAGCCAAGAGTTATTATCTGGCACCCTTTCTCAAATGGGAATGCGAGTTTGCAGATGGCGACCTTGGCATGGATGACGGCGAAATTAGCCCACATCACAAAGCCACCGTGGCATTTGTGCAGAGCCTGGCACTTTCCTGGCAGTGCTGCAGTTGTAGGGTGAGGGTCTGTCAATGTCCGTAGTTAAAGCTGAAGCCTGTGAGGGTGTATGTGAGAACTGACACCAGGCCTGCTGTTACCTGCTCTCTGCACACCTCATCTCATCTCCCTGCATCATCACACTCACCCCCCAGCCAGAGAACAGGACTTTAATAGGGCTCTCGCAGGTGTGGGGTCCATAAGAAGCCAATGGATTGTGACGAGCACCTCTGAAGACTGCTTGTAGGTAGTTTTTCTTTAACAATGCGTGCCGCTCGGGGAATGCGTGATGCATTCATGCATATACGTGAGTGCAAAGTTTGGAAAATAGCTCTAAACAATGTTTTAGCCATGACCACCTGCATGGCTCAGACTCAGAGTAGTTATTGACATCCATTTCTATATTGCATTTGTCTTTTACCCTGCTAGGGGGTCCAGAGGGATAATAACAAGGCAGGACGGTCTCTCTGTTCAGCATTTTCTCAATATTTTGAAAATGAAATGGACTCTTTCAGCTCAAATCCATAATGCGGAAAACAACACTGTGTTTGTTGGAAACTTCACACAGGATAATCTAATCTGTAGGCTCACAGGGGAACTACACTAGACTATTGTGTACATGTTCTTTTTTATACTGGGAACTTTTGTTCTTTTTCGTTGATGTATTACAAATCTGAAAATGTCAGACATGGTGATTTCAATGCATTCTCATCCTAGGGCGTCATCTAACTGACGCTTTTGCGTCAATTTTGCGACAATGCGTCTAAATCCGACGCACATGACAACCTTTAGCGTCAATATAACACGTTTCGGTTATGGGTAGGTTTAGGTTTTTACTACTACTACTACTACTAATAATAATGGAATTAAAACAAAGTACTTGTACTTAATAATAAAATAACATAATAGTACTACATAATATGATTTTTTTGTGTCATCTCATTTCATTGTACATGTTCATTTAAATACGTATAATAAATGAAATGAATACATTTAAATGAAACATTTCAAACTTGAAGAGATTGCATCTTATCTACAAGTGCTTGGCTTTTAATGCCATGTGCATCAAATGTGAACTCTGAACAGCTGAACACATCAATCACTTCTCAGATTGTGTTTGTCGTCGCATTAGTGAGCATGAATGACATTTAAATCTTACAAGTGTTGCTGCTGCCCTTTCACAGGCTACTTACGCTCTTTTAACTGTATATGATTCTGTCAATGACTGAAAAGTGTTTGGCGTGCGAACGCTAAGATTGTCAATTGCTACTGTACTGAAGTAGGAAAATGGTCTATAATTGCAGGTGGTCTCCCACAATGCATTTCATGTGCATATTAATGAGGAGAAATTATGGTAAAGTGAAGAAGAAAAGAACGGATTCAAAGAGCAGACTCGAAATTTTCTTAAAGAAGCTGATGGTGAAATTTGAATAATTGGCATATTTGCGACTTTTGGTTTGAATTATTAATGAAAAACGTGGAAGGAAAGTGATTTCACCTTTACTAATATCTCCAATTACATAAAGGGTCATTTTTGTCAAAAAGAGAGAGAAAGGGACACAAAAAAAACTTAAAAAAATATACTTTTTTGTTGAGTGTACGCACCATTACAAATAGAGTCTGTTTAACAGTTTGATTAAATACTTTAATCAATCACTATCTGGGCCTGTTTATTAATCACTTTATCAAGCAGGTGATGCATTGCTGCTTTTAATAGACTCCATTTATTTTGATTTCTCTCCCCTTTGTCTTATCAGGACACTCTCCCAATCTGGGGCAGATAAAGGGAGGGGCACCGGTGGGGGTGTGTCGGCGTACAGGAGCACACCCGAGCCCAGTCTCCTTAACTTCATTACCATCACCGCACACTGACTTAACCAATTTATTAGAGGCAATATGTTCCCTAGGCAAGTGGTGAGTAAACCACACAGCTAAACTCAGATAAACAGCGGGCCATTCGTTTGCCTTTTCACCTGACACAGCGCAGATACACAACCCTAATAAGATTAATATCCCCTCATCTTCATCCCCTCCCTTTTTCAATAGAGTGCCTCTAATGTTCCACCTGGACAATCGCGCCTCTAAATACGTTAAGAGCAGCGTCAATAATGTATTTATGTGCTTTTAAGTAACGCACGGCAGTTTACGGCTTTATCGCAGGTGAAACATTTCCAGCTCATTTTTTGTCATGCAAAAGCACTCTCAGAAATCCGCGTTCTCTGCTTCACGGGGCTTGGGAATGTTTTTGGAGTAGTCCTTGAACTTGTCAGGCTCTGGTCAGAAATGGCCATCATTAGCAAACAATCCAACCCTCCTTTTGTAGTGTGACCAACCCGGACTTACCTACCCCCAACTAGCCTGGCCGCCTTGCCTATCCTCAGCACTCAGGCAGATACCCCCATCCGTATCGGTCCTGTGTCTGCCTCTTCCATTCTCCTTATCACTCTGTTGTGTGCTATTGTCTGCATCATCTGAGGCTCTGTGTGCGCTCACCAGGCATCCGTGGAGGACAAAAATGCGGAGAACACAGGTTGGACCGGTGAATAGAAAATTGCACTTAAGTGGCCTTCGCCAGCCCATCACCCAGCGCTGCTCCTCTGGCTCCCCACGAGAGGGGCTGTGGGCTCAGGCTAGCCAGGGGGGCACAGGCAAACTTGAAAGCTGCCATACATTTGCAGCACTCTCAAAAACAAGCGTTTCACACCTGAAGCCTTTCACGTGGGGGCCTCTGAGTGTCCCCCTTCAAGGTATTTAATTGGCTATTGCCTCTGAGCTTGTTGAACGGGGCCATTATGGTGAGGCGACAGGCAGCCAAGTATGCGGAATGAATGGTCCTTCTCCCAGATGGGCCGGGGTGGGGTGGGGTGGGGTGGGGGGCATTAAAAATCGCCAGATCACTTCTTACTGTTGACTGACAGAGAGAAGGCACAGTTCATGTGTAGACACAACACAACCTCACCTGAACAGAAGACAAGGCGGCGAGGGTTGTGTGAAGGTGCAGCCTGGTGTACGAAGGGCGTTCAAAGGGATTTGTTTTGACATGCATATTCGGCTGTTTTAAAATGACCGTGAACTTGATTGCACGCTCGCTATTTATTACAGCAACGCGAGGAGAGTGATTGAGGTGGGCTGCGGTGCAATACCCTGTTGCTCGTTTCTAAGAGGTGCTTGTATACAAGCAGTTAAATGCGAGTTGCTTAGTTGAGCAATTCATCCAGAGGGTAGAAGTGAAATGTACATGGCTTTGATGAAAGGCATATCCATCTCACCCCTGAAAAATAATTATGCCTGTTTTTTTTATATGCAGGAAATGTATTGAAAGCTTTGTGTCAGACCTACGGTATACCTCTAAGATATGTATTTTGCGTTCCTGAGCCATCTGCCTCGTTCATTCACTCTCGGATTTGCCTGCGGCAGCAGGTCCCTCCGATGGCCTTGCTATTGGGCGAGGAGAGGGGGGAAGCGCAGGGGCATGCTGACTCTCTGGACAGCCTTGAGGCAGGCCAGTGAAACTAGGTGCTAACTCTCCTCTACGAGGGAGGGGCTGCGGGTTAGGCGGTGCAAAGGCTCATGGGAAATCTGTCTCACAACTGATTCTGACTCGATGCCAATATGTGGTATCACAAACTTAATGGGGACAATTTTTTTGTTTGATTAGTATGATTTCTCTCTCTCCCTCTACATTGGTGCCAAAAATGTGACTACAAAAAAAGCAATAAAAATGAACGGCTATTGTACTTACATTGACTAGAGCCAAATTCACTGTCCAGGTTTTATGTTAATTCAGATCTTCCCACGTATGACAGCGTACATCACAAAAGCAATTTCCAAAGTCACTTTTTTTGGAATATTAAAGGTGCCTTTCCATCCGTGGTAACTTTCAAAATCAAAGCACTATAATTGCCTTTTAGCAAAGGCACAGAACAGATATTGAGAGAAGTGATAAGTCTAAAACACTTAACTGAGAGAGAAAGAAACCATTCTGCTCAAATAAAATAATGTACTCTCACTCCCGTGCTGTAGAAATCAAGAACATGTGACAACACCATCTAATTATTCTGTCCATATTTCCCCACCTGCCAGTCACACTTTTTGGGGACTAAAGCTTAAAACACGTTAGCTCACAAATGATCTGTTGTATTTACATTAACACCTCAGCTGGTTGCACAGACGGCCCCTGATGGAAAGCAATTCATTAGAGGCATTGCCATGCTGGGTAGGCACGTTCGTCCCCTTTTTTATGGTAAATGGCCTGGTCTTAAATGGAGAAAAAAATATATATTTGGCTCCAAATATGGTCATAACATTTCAATAAATGTCCTTCGCAATTGCCTGACTATAAACTGAAGAGTGGACGGTGCTGATGGTAAATCAGATTGTCTACCTCATTACTTTTATTGCACTAGTTGTTTTCAATGTTAAAAGACAAAATATTATAAAAGCTTCACAAAATCGCACACACACATAAAAAGTACAAATAATTCATACAGCTTTTCTAGTTTCATTGGATGTCAGAAGGTTTGGGCAATCCTTCTTAGATCTTACAAGAGAGAGATCTAATATCATGGCACTGCATTCTGGTTGGATTGATGCGCTTGTTGAATCGGTCACTGACACAGAGTAATGTGATATCAGAACAGTGGAGTGTGTGTGTATATGTGCATGTGTAACTGTGTATTCAAGAGGCAGTGCACTTCCTGAGTCCTCATTTTTCCGAAGGGTCAGACTACAGTTGCGGTCAGGGAGGTGGAATGGTGACGAGAAGGTGGCAGGTTCAAACCCCCGAGTGAGATGTTTCAACGAGACGATTAACCTGGCAGACTACAATAAACATGCCACTGAATAAATACACCAGCTGTAGAATGTCAGTGCATGCGTAGGGGAAATGTAGATGACCTAGAGCAAACTCTCACCTTTTAGAGTTACCCAAGTTAGTTCAAATTGATTGTGAATGTGTTTTACAAGTAGCCAGTCACAATGCTAAAAAAATGAGGGGGAAAAAAAGTTGAAAGAAATTTGTATATGCTATAAAAGCGTGTTTTAGAGATTATTTATTACAAACTGTAAAACTAATGAAATGAAATAAACATCATAGCCTATACGACATTGTTCTGTTTATTGGCATATAAACGTGTACTGCAGTTTTGTCTTCTGCCGCTTTAAAGGAGTAGTTCACATTTAAAAAAAAAACTATTGCTGATAATTTACTCACCCCTATGTCATCCAAGATGTCCATGTTTTTTTTTCTTCAGTCGAAAAGAAATTAAGGTTTTTAATGAAAACATTACAGGATTTGTCTCCATATAATGGACTTTACATGGTTCAAGGTCCAAAAGACAGTTTTAGTGCAAACTGTTCAAAGGGCTTTAAACAATTCCAGACTATGAATAAGGGTCTTATCAAGCGAAAAAATCGCTCATTTAAAAAAAAAAAAGTTTACAAATGGTCTCAAAATATAAGCTCAAATGCTCGCCCTGCTTTATTCTGTGATGCGCGTTCGTGACTCAAAATGAACAAATCTTTTCCCGAGTCAATTCGTTCATTTTGTTCGTTGAATGAACCAAATGACACAAAAAAAGATTTGTTCATTTTGATAAACGAGTTCGAACAGGAGAGTCACGAACACGCATCCTAGAATATTTCCTGGAATGTTTTCATCAAAAATCTTAGTTTCTTTTCGACTGAGGAAAGAAACACATGGACATCTTGGATGACATGGGGGTGAGTAAATTATCAGCAAAAGTTTTTTTTTTTTTTTTTTTTTTTTTTTTTTTTAAAGTGAACTACTCCTTTAAATGCTCAAGCTCTATTATAGTTATTGCTCTAGTGTGAACTCGCCTTGTATGTATTTACATATGAGTAAATGTATTATTTATTTTTCATTTCTTTATATATATATATATATATATATATATTACAGGAATAAAATGCAGAAATGAATGCATTTGTTATTATTATTATTTATATAAATTAATACATGTATTCATTAAAAAGAAATAACAAATTTTTGAGAAATACTGCATGCATAAGAGCAAGTGGGGTGAGGCGTTTAGCTGTATCTGCCCTGCACTGCACATGCCACCCCTGCTCTCCTCTCTCTGTTCCTGGTTCAAAGCAGGACTAATAATAAAAAAAAAATCAATAAAGCAGCAAGATGCCCAGTCTCAATAGCTTTCATTTCAGATTAGATATGGTCAAATAAAGAGGGGGGAGACACACATAATGACTCCACTGAATTATAGCATCATAATCAAAATCCTGATTGATTGGTGGACAGTAAAAGTGCAATCTTACCTGAATCTGAAATCAGTGGCCCCCTGAATAGATATTAACCAGGGTGAGAGGGGGGGTAAGGTTGGGGGCGGCACTGGCTTAAGTGATCTGGCAGGCAGTATGATGCCCTCCCTGTCAGAATCGATCAGCCCTGCTGAAATTAAGAGCCAGTAAGTAAACTGCATTTAATGTAGTGTTTTATCCATGCCCCCTTATAGTGCTGGTGGCCTGCCCCGGTGCTCCAAAGAGGAGGGTTCTCTGAAGGGCCACGGCCCCCAACCGCCGAAAAGCCAGGGCGGGAACACAAATGTCACCGCCTCTCTTTTTGCCCAAGCTTGCAATAAATAGAAATGTCAGAGTGCTAGCATGGTGCAAAGTTGGGCTACTTTGAAATATTGAGTAGTGTTCTGTCGTGCATTGCTCTTTGTGATTAGGAGACACGGGACAGAGCACCACCTCTCACCCAACAACAAACTGCAATCGCTTCTCCTTGGCCTGAAGCAATAGTCTCCTCTGCCCGTAAATGTTAAAGACGCCTTTAAAAAAAAGAAGAATATGTGTATGGGTTCCCCCAACCGCTTCTTTTTGCTGGAAAATAATCTGCTTACATCATTAGGCTAAGCTTGCTGAAACTAATTACCAGATGTTGTGTTCCTTTTTTTCTCTTTTTTTTTTTTTTTTGCATGTGTGGGTGCATTTAAAGACCTACTACTATTCTACCCTTGGTAGCGCCGCCTCCTCCTCTGGCACTTCTATACAATAAAACCATTTGCAAATAACCACAACTGAAGAAAAAAAAAAGGGAATTAGAGAGAAAGAATGAAGACAGATTGGAGACCTGTCTTGTGCTTTTCACCTCCCTCCCCTTGTTTTTTATATGGTGCAGTCATGTGGGGGCTAATAACCTGAACTGAGAAAAAGGAAAAATACCTGGAGAAAAAAAAGAAAACAGAAAGGACCAGGGCAATTGGGGTCCCCCTGTCGCATTTACACTTAGTAGGAATTTTTAAGGGCCTATAGTCTAGCTTATCACATTAGCCAGTAAGAGACATAAAAAGCTCCCTGTGCTTATTACACCAGAGGCCCGCTGAGCTTACAAACACCTCTTTTATTTCTTCTCAACTATTTGGAACACTGATGTCCCTTTCACTCAACCACAACATTCTTGAAAATGTAAGATTGTATTAGAACCTCAGAAATACGAGAGAGAGAGAGAGAAATCTGAACAGGTTGATTTCAGAAGTCAATAGGCTAGTTCTTTTCTTTTATTTTTATTTTTTTATTTTGTTGTTCAGCATATGTGTAATTTTTAATGCTAATATAGCCTACTAAAATATATAATCGAGATATTAATTTCTCCCTAATATGAAAAATATTAATTTTAAAATAATTATTTTGGTGGCAAATTTATATTGTATTGGAGTAAACTGTTTTGAAATGTAGCCTATTGTGAAAAGCGCTGCAATAATTTTGACGACTATTAATAACCATAACTAGGCACATGGTCGTGTGCTATTAGACACGTCAAATATATAAAATGAATAGGCTACGCGAAAATATCAACACTTATTTAAACAAGTGTTATGAGTGTGATCACAGCACAATAAGGTCTTAATCTACAAAGAAAAACGAAATCATTTTAGTATAAAATAGACAGTAAAGTCTAGATGCATGGTCGTTTGTTTCTTATGTTATTAACAATAACAATAATAATAATACATCGTATAATAATAGCCTAATATTAATTATTATTATGTATCGTAATAATAGCCTATAATAGGCTACTTTTAAGCGCAACATTTTCCCGCCTAATCAGTAAAACACAGCTGACTTTTTTTTTTTTTACTTTGATAACTAATAGCTAACTTTATATTGCAGAAGTAGCCATAACATGACAAAACCTGTGACAGTGTCATTATACACTATTGTAGAACAGACAGCAAACACTGGATCCTGGCGATGTTACAGAGATGTTCTTTTCCCCAGCCTGTAAAAGAATAAACAGACAACATGCTCTGTCTCTGAGAGAGAGAGAGAGAGAGAGAGAGAGAGAGAGAGAGAGAGAGAGAGAGAGAGAGAGAGAGAGAGAGAGAGTCAGAGAGAGAGGGAGAGAGAGAGAGAGTCTTATCGCAATCCAGACAGCGTTATAGTGATTCATAGCGGTCATTTAAGCGATAATACACTCATTCACAATACTAACAAACACGCGCCCACAGTTATCTGTAAAGTTAAGTCGGTTGGACGCAGGGCGCGGAGCAGGAGGGAGAGATTCAAGATGGTGGTGACTGAGAAATTGACAGGTTAATTTTGGAGCCGATAATAAGAGTAAGAGCACACGGGCTGAAAGGAGAGCGCGCGAGACTGTGCTCTACAGCTTGGGTGCAGCGCCATCTATCTTTAGCTTAGAGAGGAGCAGCTTTAGCCAAGCACTTGTGTGTTCACCAACATTTCAAATGTGACAAGTATTATAGCTTACTAGATTAAGTTCATGTTTTATGAAGTACCACCTAAATAGTTGTTTCATTTTTTTTTAAAATGTATGTAGCCTAGCTTTTTCATTATTATTGAGACACGTTAGGCTATTAATATTGTGGATGATGTCTTAGGAATTCGGGTTATTTTTTAATTTACTAGCCTACATATAGCCGACTGCAAAGAAATTAAAATGTAATTTCACATTTCTTCAAAGTTATTAAAGATCGATTTAGTCTAACACTGACAAACTTCACATGGGCTACTTAAAAGACGACGAGTTAATATAATTAAATCGCAATCAAAATGAACAAAAATAGTTCGAGCAAGTCGTTTGGCGTTTAAGGGTTCATTAAATTCACCGAGACTAATATGTTTATAGCCTATACGAAGTGCGTAAAATACCATTTTTTTCTCAATAGCCTGTTTTACAGTGTTGATTTTTTTTCTCTTTTGTATGTGCTTGTGTGTTTTTCCATAATCATTTTTACAGGCTGTATTTTATATTATTGTATTGTTTCATTTTCAAATATTTTAAGTGCCATTATCTCTAATATCATGATTTAAAAAAAAAAAAGTTGTGTCAGTAGCCTAGGTTAGGTTATAACCTAAACATGACTCACGGACTAATACAGAAAGGGAACACAAATTATTTTCTTTTTTTCCCCTCCTAATTTTATTTCTGGAAAGCATAATATTTATGCAAGCATTTACAAAATCTTAATTGTTTGCAAGTTATTATGAGCACAAATGTAGCTAGTTTATCTAAACAAAGTGGTGCTTTTCATGACTTTGTGTGTCGTGTGTGATTAGTAGCGTTTACATATATTTTTGATCCATCAACTTTGTTTGTGATGTGGAAATTATATTTTCTTTGATTAAAAAAAAAAATCACTGTCATATAATTTTGATCTGCAAGGGTGCAGTTGGCAAACTAGTCAAGAAACCTGTATCAGGCTTAATTAGCAGCTACAAACTCTTCGTCTAGGTGGGAGAATGTTTCAGGAAAGGTTAGAGAGGTTTCTAAATCTGACACATATTTCTGCCGCTTGTCAGTACAATGTGCAGAGTCGGCAAGCTTTCCTAATTAACTCTCCTCTCTTCATGGCTTTATATGAATCAGCATGCAACATTATCATAATGATATAGTATTATTGTCGTCCCTATACGTTTCTCTGTGAAGAAATAATTCAAGGCCTTCCTTTTTCTTTCACACAAACTTGTTTACGCGGTTTTGCGTGTTGTTGTTTACATCTTTTCCCTCTTATTATCGCAACGGAAACCGCACATTATGTGGAAAATAGTTGTTTATTGAAATATTAACTTTGCTTTTTGATCATTTGTATAAGTTTGCCATCCACTCCAACTTTAAAAACATATTAAAACACCTAAAATTGTTATCGTTGTAGATTATTAGGTTTTTTTTTTAATTAGGCTAAAGCAATAGCCTATTCGTGAGGGGAAAACGCTATCGAAACTTATACGAATATCATTGTGTATCGAAACGAGCTGTGCTTGGGCGCAGTGAACAGTACTTAAAAGGCAACCTATTTTGACCCAATTAGTGTATTTCTCTGGAGCTTGCCTGTTGTACAGCTCCCAAGACCACGATCCCTTCTGGGTTCTTCTGAATTGAATTTTCTGGCTCTTAGATGCCTCTGCCCATCTCCCAATAGCGTAGCCGTTGGCTGGGAAACTCCAGTTCTAAGTTCACTATGCTGAACCCTTTGGCTCTTTTGCTGTGCTGTAAAGCTGTCAGCTTTGTGATCATGAAGACCCATGTTTCCAAAGCAGGTTACCTCTCTAATAATTTATTTCAAACCCCTTGAACCAAGCTCAAGAATATGGACAATCTTTTTTTTTTTTTTTTTTTTTTTTAATTAGAGATCATACGTGACAGTGGTACGTTTTATCGCCTGCGATTAGTTTTAAAATATCGTTTCAAAATTTTAAATGTAAAAACAGCGAGTTAATTAGGAAATCAGCTGTTAAAAATTTGTGGAGCTTAATCTTTTTTTTTTTTTTTTTTTTTCGACCACATTTCAAGCGTTAGCTGGTACTAAACACGTGTGATTTTAAAAATTGCAATAAAAAAAGAGCCTGATAAAAAAAAAAATTAAGAAACCATAGTTCATTAGCTTCATTCATTTCAAGGTAGCCCTTAAATTGCATTCTTTGTTTTGCCTGTCTGCTCTGCATGGAACCATCAGCCTATACCCAAAGGGGAATTACAAACAGCAGAGCAATTTGGCATCATTACAAAGCAATGCTACCTGGGTAGCTTCAGTGTTCAGACACACTCGGCTTGTGTCTTGAAGGAATAGAGCATTCTGATGTGACAAGTGAACAGTGTCCCAGGAGTAGAACGCTCTCTTGAGCTTTTGCCAAGTTGCACTACTTCAACTTCTTGTTACTCAAATGTTCTTCCAGCATAACTTCCCACAGAACGCTTTATTGTTTTGCCATAAACACAGAAAGAAAAGAGACAAAGACATGTAAATATCATCCTACCTGTTCTCAGTGTGATTTTTTTTTTTCTCCCTCTGAATCCACTCAGGGTACAATATCCCTGTAAATTTGCTATTTAAATTGCATGTAGATGCTATAGATTTGCATTAATCGTACAGCTGATTGTCTTGAAGTGGCAACGAAACAGTCTGATCTCTCAGGCCGTGCAAGAGAGGTGAAATAAGCGCAAATCATAGACAATAAGTGACCGTTCCAGACTAAAAAGAGGACGCAAAAATGGCATCATTGAACCGACAGCACGATTGAACTCTGACCCCGTGCCATACGGTGCGGGATGCCCGCACGCTGACATCAACTTGCCCACAAAAAACTGATGACCCACTTCATCTCAATGTAGCTGTAACTTAAACTTCTCCCATCAGTCAAGCTCCAATCAAGTACTCTAGTAAATTTCTCTCACGCCTGGCCTCTGATTACTCATCAGCCATCTTTGGTCCAGTGTGAAATGGCTTCTTGAGACTCGTAAGTTATGACGAATGACCCAATTATCTCAAGGGTGTTCTAAAACAGAAGACGCTGAATAAAATTGAGCCGTTTTAGGAATCGTCATATCTGAAATCTCTCTGTTAAAGAAAATGCTCGGAGCACTATAAATGACCTGCAAGACAGTAATGGATTCATTTGAGTGTGTTGAAGTCGAAGTCCATTGAATATCTCTCGTTGCAGGTGTGTCACAAAAGCAAAATGGCCTCTGTGTTCCCACTCATTGTCAGAAACCAAACCAAACAGACTCATCTCAGAATGAGCGATGAAGATGTACACTCTCAGAAAAAAGGTACAAAAGCTGTCATTGGGGCTGTAACTTTTCAATAGGTAAACTTTTGTCCATTGTAGGTGCAAATATGTCCATTTCATGAGCTAATATGTACATTTTAGGTGTTAATATGTACATTTTAGACGATAATAGTTACATTGTAGGTGCTAATATGTACCTATTAGGTGTTAATATGTACATTTTAGGTGCTAATATGTACATTTTAGGTCCTAAAATGTACATTGTAGGTGGTGTTTACATTTTAGGTACTAATATGTACATTTTAGGGGCTCATATGTCCATTTCATGAGCTAATATATACATTTTAGGTGCTAATATGTACCTTTTAAGTGTTAATATGTACATTTTATGTGTTAATATGTACATTTAGGTGCTATTATGTCCATTTCATGATCTAATATGTACATTTTAGGTGCTTATATGTACATTTTAGGTGCTAATATGTCCATTTCATGATCTAATATGTACATTTTAGGTGCTAATATGTACATTTTAGGTGCTAATATGTACATTTTATGTGTTAATATGTACATTTAGGTGCTATTATGTCCATTTCATGATCTAATATGTACATTTTAGGTGCTTATATGTACATTTTAGGTGCTAATATGTCCATTTCAGGAGCTGACTTGTCCATTTTAGGTCCTAATATGTACATTTTACATACTAATATGTACATTTTAGGTGCTAATATGTACATTTTAGGTGCTAATATGTACATTTCATGAGCTAATATGTACCACTAAGGTACCAATATGCAGCCTTTGGGTACAAAATTGTACCTTTTGAAAAGGTACAGCCCCAGTGACAGCTTTTGTACCTTTTTTTTCTGAGAGTGATAACATCGTAAATCAGGAGTGGTTTAATCTTCCATTCTGATGGTGTTAATTCTCTTGTTGGTGAGGAGCAGCTTGGTGTCACCTGGGGGTCCAAACGGACGCCTTTCATAGCAGGACCCCCGCCTCTGACAGACAGACAGCACAACAACAAACCGCCATTGACTTGGGAAGGGTTGCTGGGGACGCATCTTTGAACGATCATCCCGAGCACCAACAGCTTGATCTCGTGTCAATCTGAGGGTATATGACTCTCCTTTTGTCTTTGAAAGCTAAATGGTTAATTGTAATGGATAAAAAGGGGTTTAAGTGGGAGGCGTTTCTCAAGAAAAGAGGCTGGATGCGAAATAAAGTACATGAAAAGCTACTGAGGATAATAAAATTAGATATGGGGGGTTTAGATTTAGAAATGAGCAAGGGAAAAATAGAGCAAGAGCGAATTTGATGCACTGACCCTTATCATCGATGGTGAAAATAGGAGATTAAAAACTGCGCCATGCTAATTTCCATGGAGATTTTTATTTTACTTCTTCTTGTCCGTCCCGCCAGACCCCCACCCTCCAGAGCGGGTAGGGTGGCCTGCCCTGTCTCACCGTTGGCCCCTTGCTGTGCCCAGGCATCCTGAGATTACTAGAGCGAAGCTGACGTCTCTATCATTCCGCGCCCCACCATGCCCTTCTCCCATCTTTCTTTACCACACACACACACCTAGATCTGTCAGACGACGGCTTGATCACTCTCCGCAAACTCTCACCAGTTTCTCACTCTCTTTTTTTCTGTTTTCATCATTCTAACATTTCATAAAACTGTCCCCCTCCCCTTTTTCGTAGACCTTTTGCGACCGCTCTGCCTTTTCCCCAAGAACTCGCCGCCTGCTCTGAGCTTGTGCTTGCCACATCAAAGGAGAATCAAGGGTCACAAAGCCACCGGCATGGAATATAAATGCAGCTAGCAGCATGGAAGTATGGGAAATCAATCCTCTAAAGATAGCTTCATCTACTTCATCATCATCCTCCATCATGTGCACTATAGATGTTCCTCCATGAACACTTGCATTCACGAAAGCAAATGTGCAAGATTACAGATATTGTAGAAAGGCCATGTTTGTTCATTTTGAACTTGTGTATGCTCGTCTCCTAACATTGTGTCCAGATCCACCAGGGAATCAATGCAGATTCAATAGACATGAGACATTAGACTTTACAATAAGGTTGGTTAGTTAACATTAGTTAACTGCATTAGTTAATATGAACTAATAATGAATAGCACATATACAGCATTTGTTAATCTTTGTTAATGTTATTTTCAACATTTACTAATACTTGATTAAAATCTTGTTAACATTAGTTAATGCACCATGAACTAACATGAACAAACAATGAACAGCTGTATTTTCATGAACTAACATTAACGAAGATGAACAAATGCCGTAACAAATGTATTGCTCATGGTTAGTGCATGTTAGTAAATACATTAACTAATGTTAACTAATGAACCTTATTGTAAAGTGTTACCAAAAAGGATTTTTTGTTTTATGCTATGTAGGAAAAGGGGTGGTTCTAGAATTTCAGTTTTTGATGTATTTGATCTAGAAGATTTTGAAGTGAAGTGCACTCACTCACGCACACACACAAACACACCTGTTGGGTGTCCATGTTTTATGGGGACTTTCAATAGACATAATGATTTTAACTGAACCCTATCCATCACAGAAAACTTTCTGCATTTTTATTCAAAAGTCAAGCTTTTTTGGAAAAGGTGATTAGCCACATTACAAGGTACTAAAAAGTAATACACTACATAATTGAGACAATACCTTTTTTTTTTAAATATAACTTGATGGTATTATTTATCACTTAATTAGGCAGATTTTCTGCCACAACCATTTTTAATGATTTAAAAAATAAAATAACAATCCAGTCTCAATTAGAGTGATCAAACATTAATATATAAATGTACACTATACATACAACAAAACATTGCTGAGCAGCAGCATTAATTTAAATTTGCAACTGGTTTTAAAATGATCCGTGTTAAAACAATTCACTGAAATGATTCAGACTTTCCAATGCACATTTGAGAGAGAGAGGACAATTTAGGAAAATGTGTTGTATTATTTATTTTTTTTTCAGTTCGCTCAGCTAATAACTAACAGTGTGACATTAACAATGCTTGTTAATTAATCCAAAATGTGGATTGTAAGGCAAATTATAAGGCGAATCTTGTGATTTTTATGAAGATCTATATGGTTTAGCACAGACGACTTGTAAAGTTGGCTGCATAAATAGTGGATCGCACAGTAATTTCAACTCTTGTCTGTTCACTTTAGCTTGGACAACTCACTGACCAAACAACACAATTTCAATTCATATATAACAGTATGAATAAAATATCGGCAAACGGTGGCCAGGATCAGCTCTATTCATGCCGCACAAGCTTGAGCCTCTCATCACAGGAGGGAACCCGTGGCTTTGTGCTGTTTCTGGAATCCTGGGAAAAAATGTCAGACAGTTTATTGAGCAAAACACTGTGGTGGAAATATGTAAACAACCTTTGTCGGAGGCCCTCGGCAGAAGACTACTGCCAGCAGAGTGTTCAAGCTTCCCGCTGTATGTCAATATCATGCTCCACTTTGATTTAAACATCTGTGAAATAGGCCTGCATCCTTCACCATGGAGATCGTCTCCTTAGAAATGTTTGATAACGCTTCTGGGTTCTTGTTTTCTTTACAGGAAAAGAGTTACGCAACCTAGCATGTAATAGCGATTGTGTCCAAAAGATAAATCTCGCAACCCTTCTGATTTGTGAGGTCCGCTAGCAGCCAGAGCAGCGAATCGTAAATAAAACGAAGAAAAGTGAAGCTTTCGCTTGTTGCCAACCAGCCTTGTTTGAATGTGATGGCTCCACACGGAGGCTATTGGTTGCGGTTGCTTAGCGTTAGCATCAGATAAACACGCTGCCGGAAGATGTCAATGTCTCCATTAATGTTGGGCCTGCCACACAGGCTGTGCTTGAGTGACACTGGGGTTTGTGAAGTGTGACGGGGGGTTGTAAATGTTAACTCTTGCTGGCTGCCTCTCGCGGCCTGGCAGCAGCCTCGCCTGATGACTCTTGGGAATGAGGAACCCCCAAAGACACGAGCGTTAAGTGAACACACACAGATGTTGTCCTCTTGCTGTCTACTCGCACTCAAATGACTCAATACAAGCATCATGTCACATTTATAGTGTGAAAACTTACAGTTCATTAAGATGTTGACAGATGCATTAAGTTAGGCTGGGATTAAGATATAAGATTGGAATTGTCACAGTTGTAAAAGAAACGTTAGCTTAGCGGGAGTGTCTTTCTCCAGGGAAGAAAAGGGAGGTAGTGCTTCCAACCAAAAATATGAATGATAATATTAAGAACATTGACAGTGCAGAAATAAATCTAAACAAATATCCTTAATAAAAAGCATTTCAATATACCAACGCATTTTCATCCTAGGGCGTCATCTAACTTACGCTTTTGACCATGCATCTAAATCCGACACACTTGGCACCCTTTAGCGTCAGTTAGATGACAATTCGGTTATGGGTAAGTTTAGGTCTGGGGTAGGGTTAGGGTTAGACCACTAGGGGGCACCTTCTGGTCCACATATATCTGCGTTTCATATTGACACTAGGGTGCCATGTGCGTCGGATGTTGACGCATGGTCAGTTAGATGATGTCTTGGGATGTGAATATACACATTCACAAAAATCTTTAGTTGCTCAGCAATATACCAAAGTTAAAAAAGTGTCTCATATAACAGCCCATTCTCACTCCCAAGGCGTCACCTAACTGACGCCTTGGGAAGCATTTGACCATGCTTCAATATCTGACGCTTTAGGCGCCCTTTAGCGTCAGTTAGATGACACCCTAGGATCGCGTGTACCCTACCCCCACCCCACACCTAAACCTAACCGCGTCCTCTGACGCTTTCCTTTAGAGTCAGTTAGATGATGCCGTAGGATCGCGTCATGTAAGTGACGCTAAAGGGCGCCTAAAACGTCAAATATTGAAGCATGGTCAAAGGTGACGCCTTGGGGTAAGAATGTGTTGCATATAACCTGGAAACTGTGTAAACATTACATGGAAATGTAATGTTTACTGTCATCTCATTTCTGAAGTCCACCACACTTCGTTGTTAACCATTAACCATTAAATGATAGATGCATTAACCATTAAATGATAGATATCAAAGAGTCTGTGCATCTGGACAAGGTAAAGTGAAGCACATCAGCAAAAGTTGCAGTTTTTTGTGGCCATGTGGACATTTTTTTAAACCATGTTTTATAACATAAGTGATAAGATAGGGCTTATTGGGCTTTGGCGAGTTATCACTCTGTACCACCTCAGTCTGAGAGATTATCCTCTTCCCATGGACCGTTAACAGCACTAGGCCTTCTCACTGAGCTCTTCAAGCCACAATATAAAAAGCTGTACATTCAGCACAAATGTAATGCACTTAAAGCATGCCACAAGTAAGCACATCCAGCGGCACAATGGGCAGGATATGGGTTTTTCCATGCTTTCACAAAGCGAACAGAGAGTTGTTCCAGTCAGAAACGGAGCCGCTGTGTCTGGGGATACGATACTTTTGAAGAGGAGTAAAAACACGTTTAATTAATTTTTGTTTGACCCTGGCCCTGTATTTACCATAACGATACAAAAAAAAATGTTTAAAAAAAGTTTTAAATGTGTGCCACTGTAAGATTATTTAAATTATAAAGCCATATACCACAAGAAACTAAACTATATGGACAAACTTTGGCTAAATATTTATTACTGTATCAATCAAAGAGTGAATTTACAATTCCAAACCATTACTAAAAATCAAAGTCATTGAAGTAATTAGAAAGCAGTATGATTGTATGATATTACATTTATGAATTTACACGTATAACTGTTCAATGAACAAGTTAATATTCAGACACTTTTCCCTTTGTCTTCCCTTTTTCCCCGAAACCCTTTTTCTGCTCCTATGGGGCAGAAGGCGCCTTCTAGTGGTCTAACCCTAACCCTACCCCAGACCTAAACCTACTCATACTCCGTGCGTGTTATATTGACGCTAAAGGGCGCCATTTGTGTTGGATGTCTACGCATTGGCAAAAGCGTCAGTATATGACGCCTTGGGCTAAGAATGCGTTGTATAACCACTGCAACACCAAGCAACAGTGTATTTCGTTGTTTTTTTTGTTTTTGTTTTGTCTTTAAACAAATCTGTGAATGATTCAATTACTCAATCAAAAGATTTCCACTTTTGATTAAAAATTAGGAAAATGATTTTTGGTTTGACTTAAAAAAATTAAGTTACCTGGTTGCCTAAACTTTGAGTTCATTGGAATTAAAAAATGTGAGTTAATTCAATGAAGGAGATTGGTTTAATAAATAGAATGTTATCTAAACCACAGTTGATTTGACAAAAGATAAAAAAAAGTTAAAAAGCATATTTGTTTACGGTGTAGAGTTGTTCCTGAATTAATGCTTTAACAAATCCGGTTGAATAAATGAATGACTCACTCATAAATATTGCCACCACCTACTGGCGTAGTAACAATTAGATTCAATCAAATAAATGAATAAATAACAGTGATGATAACTTCAATAAAGCCTCTGTATTGAGAGAAACTGAAAGATGTACTGGGTTTTGATGTCAGTCTCCCTGTACTCTGTCCACCTGACTCCACATTAACCCCATTAACCTTCTGTCTTTTCAATGCTCATTCCTCTCTAGATGGAACCTGAACCCTGCAGGCCCAACACAATAATTAGCAAAATTCATATTTTTTGCAGAGATTGCTTGTGTGATAACTTTTCCAACACACAAAAAAGGCGTATTTAAATGACTGCGGTTTTGTTTTTGAGAATGTGCACATTCATTCATAGGAGCTTGTGCCACATAAGATACTAACCTGTATGGGCAACTGGGGAGCAGAAGGAAATAGGCATGCTTCCATCAGTCTCCGACTAGCCGGGACTCAATCAGACTAGCCCACTAAGAGCCCCTCTGTTGCCTGATGGCAGGGCCAGGCAGAGCAGTGTACCTAATGCCCCCGGTTTCATTGATCTTTCCCGTAACTGCAGCCCTCCACACAAACCCACACTATCTAGACTGGGGAGTGCTCCTGGGCACCCCCCACTTCAAAGGTGCATATTTACTCTTGGAAATTTAGAGAAAGTGCAGCTGTGGATGCATCCAACAACCACAATCAATAATGGGGCTGGTCCTCCTGACCCACCCTGCTGGCTAATAAAGTGCTTCTCAAGCTTGGTGGTTTTTTCCTGCCAGTCTTTTAAAGTTGGCTCCGAGCAGCACTTAGAGGTTCCTTTCCTTTACCTCTTCTCGTAAACAGAGTTGCGTGCATGGTTCATTTGTAATATTACTTTTACCTGTACTGTACTTGACAGCTCACCAGTCATGGTCAAGTGTTAGATGCTTTTGTGTTGTTTAGGGGATTTAATCGTATAAAGTTATGATGGTCTTCTCTTTCCCTATTGTGAAGTATAGAGGAGTGTGTCAGGGTTGCGTCTCGTTTAATGCGTTTCTGTTCATGTGTCTCAGTTCCTTGTCTGTCCTTTCAGTTTAAAGGATAGACAAGAGTGGGGTGGTGGTGGCACTGTGGATAAGACACATGCCTTTAGTGTGAGAGACCCGGGTTTTTACACAGATAATATACAGTATGTAATCAGTAGCCTGGTTAAAACCAGACAATTCTCATAGGGGTGTAACGGTACATGTATTCGTATTGAACCGTTTCGGTTCGAGGCTTCCGGTTCGGTACGCATACAAACCGAACGATTGCTTGGACCATTTTTCTTGCCGGCAAAATTCGTGCTGACGCGGCCAACACAACGTTGCGCAACATCCAAATGGCAAGGGTAATGAAAGCAGAACGAAACTGCGCTCCTCGTTATGTGCTTCACGGATCGTTTATCGGTTCGGACCAGCAACATCTGTGCAGCGCGAGCTGATCTCGATCAAGCAACACTGTTACCACACCGCGCTAAGAGATCCGGAAAAGAAAACATTTGAATTCGCCACTGAGGTAATAACATCGCTGCGAAAATCTAGTGAGATGCATTCACATTTCTACGTTATTAACCGTAGATCTCTATTAGATCAAACAGCGCTGTCATGGAAACCAGGAGAAACATTGTGCCGTGAATGAACTAGTAGGCCTACTTTACGTCCACAGACCAGCAACATTCACCATGGATTTAATATAGTAAGACTAACTGTAACCAGTTTGGCTGGAATGGTGAAATGCTTTGAAGTACTTCACACATCTTTTTCCAGCACTTCAAAATTCAAATATTATATAAATAAATATATATTTAAATGTTATTTTTAATGTGATGACCAAAACATTATTTGTTCATCCTTCAAAGATGACCCTATTTATAAACCTGAAAGTTTCAAGATCTAGGAAAACTCACACTTATTTAAAAATATTTTTTCTTTAAACAAATAGGAAATTTCTCTGGCATTTCTTTCTTTTTGCTGTATCGAAAACGTACCGAACCGTGACTTTAAAACCGAGGTACGTACCGAACCGTGATTTTTGTGTACCGTTACACCCCTAAATTCTCAGTTGTAACTGAGTTATGGTTTGGCAAAGCGTCATAGACAAATCATTTCCAGAGGGGCGTTACTAACGGACGTCGCGGGTAGACCTAAAACCAATCAGAGCGATGAAGAAGATGACGTGTGCAGAGCGGCGGCCGGCGGAGAAACATCTCCGAGTGTTGTTCCTTGCTCGGTTTTTAATAAAAAGGAAATGTACAGACGCGATAGCTGATTAGAACGAGTGATGTTTGACGGCGGCATCCATCTGTGTAAAGCCCACCCCAACGTTTCTGATTGGTGCCGCGATTTCGACGGATTGGAAATGGGCGTGAATGAGCTCTTTGCCAGACTAACGCGGAAGTTGCAGCCAGAGCAGAAGTTGTTTGGGTTTTCCCAGGCTATGTAATCAGGGCTTGATATTAAAGGAGTAGTTCACTTTTAAAAAAAAACTTTTGCTGATAATTTATTCACCCCCATGTCATCCAAGATATCCATGTCTTTCTTTCTTCAGTCGAAAAGAAATTAAGGTTTTTGATGAAAACATTCCAGGATTTTCTCCATATAATGGACTTCATTGGGAACCAAACGGTTCATTTGGTTCCTTCATTGGGAACCAAAAGCTCGATTTCACTTGTCGTTGCATCCTAAGTGTGCATTGCATTCTTAGCCTTAGATAGAATATACAGTTTGTAAAGTATAAAAACCATTATGTCTGTAAGAGAGTGTCCCGTAAACCATGTATGCCTTTGTGTGTGTTTGCTTGATGTTTAATCCCACTATTACATAGTGAATTTAAACTCGAAATGAAGCTTGATATCTCCTGGTGTCTAAAGTCTCTCGATTGTCTATGAAAACTTATTACAAACGCTTAAATTTCTTTCAGAATTCTTGGATCTTTCTCACTCATTTTGAGTACAGTCTCATGCTGAGACCCATATAATCATAATTGTCCCCGACACCACTAAAACAAATGTGTATTAAAGCAGAGGATTGGGATGGGCCTTCTGCAGCAGTGAAATTGAGACAATCAAAATCTTTTGTAATTATATGCAACAATATTCTAATTACTGATGATTACAGATACTCCATGAAGCTCGCTTTCCCTCTAGGGCAACAATTAGAAAAATATATATCAGCTGTGTTTTTTGTCAATCATTTCATTTATAGTTGAGCCTGTTAATGTGGTACAAGTTGGAAATGTATTTTAGAACGATGAAAATGCAATTGTCCTCTTTATGTAGACCATGTTTAACTCTAATACACAGCGTGCTGGAGTCCAAATGCTAAAAACGGCATCCATTTGCATAGCTATTTATTTCCGAAGAATCCTGCAGCACATGTGAAAGAGTTTCCTTCTTTTGCCTAATTAAGCTGAAAAGATGTACCCACACCCCCCTATTTAGAAAGAATACAGATATAACCCCTATACTGTAAAACAACATCTGTCTGCAGATCTCCAGACAGAAATTCATAACATTGTCTTCTGTTTTTAGTTTGAGCGAGTAACTGCGCACCCCCGTGAACTCGTACGTATTTATATGTGGAGTTAACAATGTGTACTAAATGGACCATCATAGAGTTCGTTCAAGTGTGTATATGGATACCAGTTACCTTAAGGGAAACAGATCAGGGTTTTTTTCTCACATGTGACTGAATCGTTTTACTGAAAACACTTAAGAGATTTAATTTAAGAGAGCGCTGAAGCTAATAGAGGCAAAATATATTTTCAGTTTACAGTGTCATTACGCCAGGCTCAGTCATGCGTCGCTATCAGTAATTCGGACTACTTTCTTTATCTTTTTCTTTATCACATCTCTCAATTTCTCTCTCCGTCTCCCCAAGCTTGTCTTACATGTTGACAGCCGCTTGTTAATAGGTATCAGTTTGCAGCGAGTGAGACTAGAGGGATGTGTGGTAATCATGTTCATCTCAGCACTGTTGGCAGGCTCTTCTCTCTCACTATGCCGGCAGACACTTGCCATTGAGTGGCTGTCAGGCAGAAAGGGTGTGTGGGATGTGGGAGCAGGTAGCACGGGTCATGCTCCTTTCTCTCCAAAAGCCGCTCCAGCTAAAACCTTAAGTGGTGTTTTAGCTACCTGCACTGTCACACAGCTGACACTCTCCACTTCTATAACGAGGAGACCACCGGAGCTGCGGCCAACTCTATTACCTCTCGGCTGCCAATATGTGTATGTCTGTGTGCATATGTGTGTAATGGCAGGACATTACTGTCACGTCCCCTCTTCAAACAAAACTGTTCAGTCGGATTTGCAGTCATATTAAAAAAGGAATTTAGCGCCAGTGGTCACCAGAATATGGGAATTTGTTGACTTGGATGTGAGTGCTAATGAAATTGACATATTGGAATGTATGTAGTGAAAGACTATACATCACATAAGTGATTATTTTTTTTCTAAATGTAAAAATGCAGAAAGTTTGTAGTGATGGGTAGTAGGTATACACTCTTAGAAGAAAAGGTTCTTTATGGAAGGTTCTATCAGTGCTACGTATTTCTATATGGAACCTTTTGGGTTCATTCATTATCATTTGTTTTGTTCTTTCCGGATTAAATATTTCATATTATTGACAAACATCAAGATCCTAAAATGTATTTATGAATTCATGTGAATGATCACAAAATTCAAGGTATGGGGGTTTGAAAATGTATGTTGTTCTATCATTTTACGTAGTTAATAAATATCACACGAAGAGTGCCATTTCAGTTTTTCTCCTCCAAAAATCAGCATGATTAAAATGTGATATTAAGTTACTACAACAGTTTAATAAACAATAATTGAATTACAATGACAAGATGTTGCAGAATAATGTAATATATGAATTAATAATAGCCTATAAAAAAAAAACTTTTTGCCAAAAGGGTTCTTTCTTGTCATCATAGAACCTTTTTTAGCATAAAAGGTTCTTTGGAGTTGAGTAAAGAACCCTATGCTTCATATATAGAACCCCAATGAACCCTTTCTTCTAAGAGTGTAGGATCAATGTAATGCTCATTATATAAAAAATCATTATGTCTGTGGAAAGTCCCCATAAAACATAAACAACATGTGTTTAAAATCTCCCTGACTGTAGATATCCAGTTATTATATATATATATATATATATATATATATGTGTGTATATATATGGGTCAAATATGGACAAACCCAAATGTTGGGTTAAAAATGTAATTAAAGGTGCATTATGCAACATTTCATGTTAAAAATACCCGTTTTTCTAACCTATACATGCTTAAACAATTGCCTGATGGGTTGAATGAGCCCTTTTCTGATTACTGCGATTGCCCCTGTAAATTAGAGGGATTCGGGCTTGAATTTGAGACTGGGCATGACGTCATGCGCGTTCACGCTCGCCTGGCTATGTCTGACAGGTTTGTTTATTCGCCGGCATCCTCCGACGGCATAAGACAACTCGAGCAACACAACTTTAGTCAACTTTCGACAAAAATAGAAGATAGATTCAAAGAGACTGGCGTGTAGTTCATTCCAAACCCCAACGCAAACTCCACGTAAGACAAAGAAAATTAAACTTCTGTCTAGTGCCAGGCGTCGGAGTAAGACGAGAGTCAACATCGGGAAGCTTTCAACAAATGGCATCCTATACAAAGTGACAACTTATATGGTTCATGAACGTGTTTACATAATAATAAAATCATAAGTGGATACAGTAAGCACATAAAACAGTTCAACATGGAGATAGATGGAAACAAAAACGGAAGTTTTCTACCACCCCCGTTTCCCCCTCACACACACATAAGTGTGTAATTTACTCAAATGCCTTTCCTTTCATATATTTTAAATGACTTGCAGATTTATAACTTTATTACCTCATTATGACTGTAATAAAAGATGTGTGCGGCTGATGCTCCTTTGGTTATGAACAGCTCACACAAACGTACGTGTGTGTGTGTGTGTGTGTGATCCTTTTTACAGACTATGGTGTGATACATGAGTGCGTACACCTCTGGTTGCAGTTTCGCTTGTCGCCAGAGGGGGCGTAGTTCTGCAAAAACTCAGAGACTTGCGCTTTGTACCTTTAAAAAATGTACCGTTGAAAGTAAAAGATGAAGTTGGGTTAACATTTTAAATGACATTTTTAACCCAACATTTGAGTTTGTCCATATTTGACCCAAATTTGGGTTGAAACAACCCAGCATTTTATAGATTGTATATATTTATATATACATATATGCTCCATAGCCGACTGCTGTCTAACAATAAGGCAAAGTTTCACTTGTCCGGCATGAGCACATGTTCCCTTGACATAAAAACATTTGTCCACTCTCCCCATGTTTTATCATCACACATGGAGCCTGCTGTGGCGCTCGTGAATATATAGAGTGCAGGCTCGTAAATGGTTCACATCAACAGTCCTTCAGGCTTCAAGTCTGGAGGCACTGAGAAGGCTTAGTCAATGAGCAGGGAGTAAGTTATTGTACGGCACAATCGGAGGCACTCTGTCATCGTCGACTCTTTCCCAGCTTTGACGGATGTGCTGCTGAATAGCTGGTGGATCTGGTTAAACACGATGAATGAAAGATTTACAGCCACTGGTCAGCAAGGTTTACAGAGGTCCCTGCAATGCTCCACTGGTTTGTTTTGTGTTCTGCCCTGGGTAGTGTTAAAGCCCAGGCAAAGTGCTGAGGTGGTAATTGGCCCCGAAAACCCAGAGCAAAGGGTGACTTTGAAGGGGAAAAAAAGGCAATTTATTAGGATGACATTTTGGACTTCTTACTGATGGCTTTGTGGCTTTGAATTGACATTCATCTGCTGGCAATATGTTAGTCAAAATGAGTTAACATTTGTGTTGCTCCAAAGGTTTATGTGCTGACTTGGGCACACCAAAACCCATTTGCCAAGAAAGTTAGGAAAAGTACTTTTTTTTAAGATGGTGTTTCCCAAGTTTTATGTTCAAGGGTTTTATTTTTATTATACCTAACAAATTTAAATGCTTTAAATAAGCATACAAATATGAATTGTTAAAATTATTACTTAAAAATTTGCATTATTTAAAAATAAAATAAAATATGGTAATCAACAAATGAACAAAGAGCACAATAGTTTTCCGACACAATAGTTTTCCGACACAATAGTGTTGATTTTAAATTAGGTGGGAATGTTAACTATTTTAAGAAAGGAAAAAGACTGACTTCCTCTGGGATGCATGCATAAACCCTGTTGAATCATAAAAAAAGTGTGAAAAATGTATTTCAAGAGTTTCTTTTTTAAAAGGATCATCCACCTGCCATGCACCGCAGTCTATTATGTATCTGCAATATGTTTCATAAATAGCAGACAATACAAGAAATGCACTTTGCGTTTAAAATGGATGTTGTTAAACTGCAAGCAACAGTACTAGAGCAGGAAAAACAAAGACATTTTGCTTGGATTTTTCGATGCAGTAGACACTCCCAGTGTTCCTGTTACTCCCTGACAATTATTCTGAATTAATGCAGGTTCTTCCCCAAGTTCAACAAGCGAAGCCCTCCTAGTGTACGCTGTGTTATCTGGCAACAAAACTAATTAGCAATCAAAATCTCAAGCTGCTCCAAGAGGTTATCTCCCTAAACAAAAACTGCATATGAAAGAGAACGGCGAGTTGTGTGGATGCGAATTGGCTTCTGCTCGATATGTTACAAGCTCTCGTGACCCAGACCCACAATCTTTTGAGGGATACCCTCAAGTTCACTGCAACAAATGCACTCAATCACTGAGGGAAAAGCATTTTCTCTCAGTAGACCAATTACTGCTTTCTAAAAGCCTGGGGCGTCCAGCAAACTCTGACACTTGGAAATAAAGACCAATCTGAGAGAGAAACATAACGGCTATTAAAATCTTTATAATTCTACAAATCGCAAGTGATTTGTTTTGCCCAGTGGCTTGTTCAGATAGATGCTTACCACTATTGCTGGGGTCATGGATGCACCGCAATGGAGGAGAGCAAGCTTATTTTTACCACTCAGCCTGAAAGGAAAGGCTGGTCTTTTTTTTTTTTTTTTTTTCATGTGCCGGGTGCCTGGAACAGTCAAAGATCTCCTGTGTGTCATAATTGCCTGAAGTGAGGGAGCAAAGGCCCACCAATCCTGATAGAGGAGGGTGTCTTTCATCAGGGCGTCGGAGTCAGAACTTCTTTTAAAGGATCATTGTCCTTTGAGGATTTTGCACCATGTTTTGTATATAATAAAGCACTTTGAGAGAAATGCATAAGCGAGTAAACTCTTTTTCCTCTGGTGCAGATGCCCTTTCATTCTTAAACAAATTGATTTCCAAAATCTATCTTGTTGTTGTTGTTGTTGTTGCTTTCATTAGTCTTGCAAAGAGTTAATATTTCCTTTTAATTACTTGCATTTTACAAGTAAAACATTGCAGATACTATGTGAATTAATTAACCATTTGCATAGTGCCGTTAGATTACTTATCTCAACAAAGTGAAAGCCCAAAGTGCCAGAGAGGGTCATGCAATTATGTATAAAATCACTCCAATAAAACATTAGCATGTTAACTTTTGGAGTGCTCACACTCAGCTTTCAACTCCACATAATATAATTAGGAATCTACTTTATAAAAGCCCGAAATTAGATGCAGACATTAACAGTGTTTGGGCTTATCCTGTGATGGTTTTGGGTTAAGAATGGCACTCTAACTCTGGCTGGCTCACCGCTGGAGAGCTGATGGGCCTTCTGATAGGCCCTCGGCAAGCAGATGAGGGCCCTGAATGAGGAGCCTCTCGTACTTCTCTCTCTAATCACTGCCACGTCCCCTGTGCCCAGCTGATGGACCACATGGGTCGCAGGAAGGGTGTCTCACCCATAAATCAGATGGCTGGGGTGACAGCGCACAAAATAGGTGAATTGTTCTTGGGATCCCAGGCCGACGACCATCCATGTCTTCGGAACACACGCTCCGCCCCCTGGTCTATTTTTTTTTTTCGGGGGGGATCACAGATGCCACCAAACCAGATTTTCTTACCCCCTTTCCCATCTGCTCCCACCCCTATGACTCTGTTCAGCCAAGCACCAGCTATGAACTTCTTCCAGAGTCAGTTACTGGTGTAATTGAAAGTGCTTTGTCATGGCTTTCAGGCCAACACTGATGGATGTGAAGTTGAATGAGCTTTAGGTTTTGTACAGGGGGAAGTCAGGGGGAGATTTATCATCTCTGACTTGTGAGGCCACCAGGAGCCATTGAAAGCGCAACCTCCCTCTACCTTCCTGTGATCTGTTAATTATAACTTAGTTAACCTGGCCCGGTTAAATCACTGTGCTATATCTTGTCTGGTGAAGTTAAAAGGAAATATCAGCTTCTCTTTTTATTCATTTCATTTTTTTTTCTTTCAACCCAGTGAATAGAGGAGCAAAAAAATACTTTCTTTTGTGACGAGGACGACTTGTACAACTAATACAACATGTTAGAAAATGTTACTACATTGTGACAAACTATATTAGACCAGCACGATTAATCGTTAAAGGGATAGTTCACTTTGAAATTAATTTTTGGTAGGTTTTAGCGTACCTCAAGGGCATCCAAAATGTCTTTGTTTCCGCAGCAGTTTCAATTTTGATATTTTAGGTCAAACCGTTCGTGTCTGTCAGTCATATAATGGAGGTCTATGGTCACCACCTCAAAGAGCATGCACAGAGAAGTCCAAATTAAACATGATTTAATGACTCATAATTGTACGGACACATTGAACGAAACGAGCAGTTTGTGTGAGAAAACGAACTAAATAAAACCTGTAAAAAACGAAATAACCTTAATGAAATATTCAATTACAATATTCAAAACAATCGGTCTAGCAACAAGACAAACACTGCAGTAATTTTACACTAATATTATTGAAGTCTACTGAGGTCAATAACTCAAATAGATATAGTAATATTAACCGCTCGGTCTCTTCCCAAGGCGTCATATAGGTGACGCTTTTGAAATTGCGTCTATATCTGACGCACATGGCACCCTTTAGCGTCAATATGAGACGCAGATATAAATGGGCCAGAAGGCGCCTCCTAGTGGTCTAACCCTAACACTACCAAAGACCTAAACCTACCCATAACCGAAGCGTGCCGTGAAAGGGCGCCATGTGCATCGGATTTCGACGCAATTTCAAAAGCGTCACCTATATTAACACATACTTATAGAGTTGCGGTTAGGGTTTGGTTTAGGGTTAGTTACTTGTAATTAGGCTTCGCATAATTTACTGTAATTACTAACCTTAAAATAAAGTGTTACCAAACAAATTCTTAATTCTTTTGTGAATTAAGATGTGTAATATAAAATGAAAGTCAAAGCTTGTGTAGCTTTGTGGGTGTTATGTCTCATTTGAAAAGCATATTCATTAGTTAAGCAGTTAAAAAGTACAACTTTCAGGACCTACAATGCAAGGCGCAGGAAGTCAGTGCGTTCTTATTGTCTCCTGATGAGAGCACGCCCCCAGCTGCCTCAGCCCTGGCGAAGGGCCAGAGCGGGGCCAGCTTTGCTCTGATCTGGGCTTCTTTGTGAAGCGAGGAGTGTAGAAGTTTTGCTGGGGCTGCTGTCCTAGAGCCATGTTGGAATGTTAGAACAGCAGAGGAGGTGCAGAGGAGGGATGTGACCCTGACGTGTGATGTCTGTGCAGGGGTCATGCCGTGAGGTTAGCCAGATTATAAATAAAGCCGAGCTTGATCTCTTTGCCATGGCGATGAGAAGACGTGGAAAGGTGAATGCCAGCGCTAGAAGCAGAGTTGTAAAAGCCCACCCGCACTTGCTCCAAACCCTTGGCTCAAGGCACAGAGGCAACATATGTGAGATGGATGTTACACTATATGGTGTAGTGAAAAACCCATAGAGGAGCTGTATCGAAAACGTTTCCCAAAAGTGCTCCAAAAGAACCGAAATCAGTTTAAGAATCATATCAAATGTTAAAGGTGCTGTCTGCATTAAAGATTTTGATTTTTCAATAGATAAGGCTTACAAAGAGTGTAATCTGAAAGAAAAGGGGCCTTGTTTTGGTTTAGTTATTGGCGCTCACGGGAGGGAGTAAAGTTTTTATATTCCATGAGAAACTCAGTTGGAATGCTAAGTCACAGAAGACTTAGACAGAAGAGCTCATTTGTTTGGCTAAAGGCAAATAAGTTGTGGGAGGTGAACGATTTTGGGTCACTGCATGCATGTAGCAGTTTTATCTGGTGAAGTTTATGGACAGAACCAGATAAAGAGCAGTATCACATTCTCCAAGTCTAAACTGACGGAAAAAGAGAGCAGGAGAGGCAACCAAAATGAATACCTCAGACCAACCTTCTAATTTAAAAACATTTTAATTCTTTAACCATATTTTATTGTAGTACAGTTTTTGACAAGCTACCAATTATATGCTCGACTTGCTGTCGTCTAACGCTGTGTTACATGTCATTTAGTCTGTTCTTAAGAATGACGAAATCCCCCAAGTAGAAATAGATAGACTGTTACCTTTGGGAAAATTAGCATGGTAAATGAATATTAACTTGCAGATGGTTGGATATAGGGCACAGCAGTAGCTCCTAACTAACAATTGATTAACTTGTAAATTCCCATTGCCCAGCTGTTGTTCAGGCTGTTTACCATAAAGAACAGAAAAAAGGGGTGCAGAGAGAGGATCCAGATGCTACGGGTACAGAGGCAAAGGCAATCTGTCATTGTTGAGAACTAACACTGATGGATGCTGCTTTGAATGGGTATTGGTTTTAGTTAAACATGACAGAGTGAAGGATGATATGTCATTGGTCACACAGGTCTGACAACAACTCGGCACAGGGTTTATTTTCCACCGAAGACTTCATGACAATGGACCAGTGGCAAATTAAGTCAATACAGTTTGGATGAGTTTAGGTAAAGGGAAAAAAAAATAATGGTGTATCATGTTTATTATGTTATATTTTTCATTTTTCATGAGCTGAACTCAAAGATCTAAGACTTTTTCTATGTACATATAAGGCCTACTATTTCTGTCTAAATCTGTGTTAGTGAGCACTTCTCCTTTGCCGAGATAATGCATCCACCTCACAGGTGTGGCATATCAAGTTCCTGATTAGACAGCATGATTATTGCACAGGTGTGCCTAACATAACTCCTATGGTTTTCAAGCTTTTGGGTGTTTCTCAAAACCAAGAATGCAAAGAACGGACTTGTGTTCTTGGGGAGAACGCTCTTGCTAGTTGTTCTCGGAAGAATGAACTCACAAGGTGACGAGCACACAGAACGCAGCTGACAGTTTGGGACGATGTGTTCTTGCTGGTATTGTGCAATAATACCCCCAAACAAACATAACAAGAATTATTGATAACAGCCAGGCTGCATTGCATCTCGTTGTCTCTTCACTGTGGGGTAAAACGAGTCTGTGAGCAAACTGGCCGGTTGGCTCGCTAACTTAACACCCGCAGGCGCTTATGGAGAATCTCACTTCCGAAAACGTCTGAGCACATTTTTATTTCACCATAAATTTTCGTAAAATGCCAATATTTGAAATCTACACAGTTGATTTCTCGCATCAAATGTTCTCAGAAGTGAATTTAGTGATGAAACAGTGTATGTAATTGTAGAAAAACGAATTGCTGTATTGACCTGCCTCGAATGCCGAATTGAATCCTGGGATATTTCTGCCGTCAAGTTCACAAAAGTTACCAACCGATGCATCCTCGGTAAAATGGGCGTGTCAAGAACAGATTCGGGATTTTTAACCATTCTTGCCAAAATGCAAAATTGTGTATTGGGACAGTGCTTGGGCCACAAAAGATGACGTTTCACAAGTACAGACAAGAACACACAGTGAGAAAGACCCTTAAACCTTATCCACCTTAAACCATAGTAGTTGTTTTTTACAAAACAATAATGAAAGTTTTAGAAGAAATACTTTTATTCAGTATTTTGCATTATTTATAATGCATTAAATGTATCAAAAGTGAATAAAATGCTGGAAAACATTCCTATTTCAGATAACTGCTGTTTTTTTTTTTTTACTTTTTATTAATCAAAACCACCAGGTTCAACCAAGCAGCAGCAGCATTGCCAACATAGGAATAAATCATATTTTAAAACATACAGTTTTCCTGTCTTTTTTTAATTTAATAAATAAATGCATCAATAAGGATAAGAGAAATTAAAAAAAAAACACAAAAAAAAAACGTACAGACTCTTTGAAACAGTAGTGTGTGTGTTGGTAACAAACTTTTTAAATGAAGGAAAACAGTCTTAATTACTACCCAAACCCACATACTTAAGCTATATGCACATTGCTCAAAAATCTACCCTGAACTCAATACATGGTAGAGGCAGCCCCCTAAAAATACTGAGCTGACGCTGTGCCTTATAACACTCTCATGGGAAATACAGCATTTGCATGAAACATCAGCACAGCCTGGCTTCCAACAAGGCCAGAACGAATCATGAAACATTGGATGGTCTGCTGCACCCTGACTCTCTGACCCTCAGTGCCTCAGGGTGAGGCCAGGTACATGTGGACCTTCCATCCAGCTGCACAGGATCAGACGTACAGCATGTGAGAGACACCGCTAGGGACCCTGCAGGACAACAAACCAATCCATGACCCGACAGGCAGGCCTCCTAAGCTGGCCCCAGGTGACGTCTGGTCAGCCAAACACAAGGGCAGAGTCTGGGGAGTGTCTCTATGGGTTTGAATAAACAACACTTCGGAAGAACTCATCTCCCACTGGCTGCCAAACCTTGTTAATGTTTAATCTCCAAACCATTCGAGTATCAGGAATCATAACGCATATTTCAAGGAAGAAAAGGTATATATTTATTATGGACTGTAATTTATTTTTCTTGCCTTTACGATTTTGGACTATTGAAAACACCCAGGGCACATTGTTATGTAGTTTGTGAGGTCCCCTAACAAGAAATCAATTGTTTATCAAATTTAAAAAGACTTGGGTATGAAAATCCATTGCTACTAGCGAATGAGTAGGTTCTCGTTTTCTTAATACATTCCAATTAGCATAAAAGGATAATCCATATCACTTTGTCGATCTGTATATCCCCCCCCCCCCTATATATATATATATATATATATATCGCATCAAACAATTAATGTGTCTATATATAAAAGCTACATGGCAGACGTTTATTCTATTTGTATGCAACTCGAGGTGTCCATTGTTTAAATGAGCACTGTCAGGTCACATTTGAGGTTATTGTATGAGGTTACTATATCTGTTTTACGTTTTTTTTTATATTTGTATTGTTCATTGTAATCTTTTATTGTTGTTCATTTTAGGTAGACAATTTTAAGATCTGTCCAGGGACAACAGATGAAAAATAGCCTTTTGGCTAATTCTGGTGCATTTACAGTAATGTCAATTAATGTACATTGTCCCTGTCAAATAACTAACTAAATAAAAATAAAATTGGAAAAAGGTCGAGTAAATGTTAATTCATGTTAATATGGCAATTACATCAACACAGCTAAAATCCACAGTAGATCATTATTCAGTTATAGCTTGTAAACCACACATTTCACACCACAGTACAACGACAACAGAGTGAAAAACTATTTCCCTTTTCTGCAGTGTACTGGGAATTGTACATTGTCTCGTTATAAAACAGTATGACATTCCTTGCAAATACATATGTTTTCTACCTAAACAGTGGGGAATTAAATATGACTAAGTAGGCCCGATCTGTAGGCGGGCAATGAAGCCGTTAAAGAGCGAGAACCCTTGAGGCTGCACTGCTCTCGGACATAACCACCGACGCTATAGGTGAAAGTGTACAGGAAGGAGGACTCAATGCTTTGGTCAAAAGGTAGACGGTTGAAAAAAGAAAAGCCGTCGAGAAGCTTTTCAGCCGGTGAGCTTCAGATGGGAAGACCCTGGAGGAAACAGGAGAAAGCCATTAATAACCACAGTATCACGGTGATCTATTTGCATGGATGAGCTACAAACGGATAATGAACTAGCCGAACTGTTTTTCCTTTTCTCTGCGTAGCTGTCTCTTCGCTTCCTTCCAAGCTTGTAGCGCACCACTGGGAGAGCTCTCGCCTGTACAGAACAGCATGACAAATCAATGCCTTATTCCAAAATCAAGGGAAAAGGTTATTCTCCGTCTCCACGGGATTCAGCGCGCCCCTGTATCTTTTGCCCTCCCCTTCTCCATTTAATACCAAACAAGTCTATATGGACACTCCCTAATTAAGAGTAGGGCAGTGGGGCGTTTTCTTTTTTTGTCTTTTTGGTTATGCTAGTGCTAGTGTGGGGAGTGTGAAAACAGATCTGATGGACTGCATGCCCCCGACTCTACTCCGCCCAGGCTCCAGCAGGTACGGCAGCATGATTGACAGCTCTCAGGTCAGCCACCCATCTTCCAGACTGTGGTAGGGTGGGCGTTAAAGAGATTTGGAATGCCTGGGACCCTGATTGCTTTATAGCTGGGCTGTCAGAGCCATTGTATGGGTTGGTATTATTAGGGTTCGCCATCTCTCCCCGTCTGGGAGGCGTCGTGCTCGCTGCTCTCAGCATAAAGAGGCAACACCACACCATTTATATCTCTTCTTTCTCTTTGGCTGAAAGAAAGAGAGAGGGTGAGAAAGAGAAAAAAGACGAAGGGAAACAGAATCGTTAGTGTCTCTTGGGAAAGCAACCAAATGCGGTGGAACTCACACCAAACGTTCTTTGTCTTTGACAATACAGAATTTTCAATCAATACACTGCAGCAGCTTGTGGAAAATACACAGGTTCAAGTATATGAATTTGTATTACATACTGAACAGATAAAGAGTTAACAAAATAGGCAACAAAAAATATAATGTGTCCTCACTCTAAATACCATTTTAGTTAAGAAGAGGTTTGTTGAGCACACAGAAACGTGATATTTCTTGTCAAACTGACTATTTATTAGTTATTTTAGAATTTTATTCATTTAGTCATTATTTACTTAAAACATTCATACAATCAGCAACAAAATAAGTTATGAATGTTGCATTTAAATAGTAACAATTAAGAAAAGCAAAAAGCATTTCATGGAATAAACATTTGTATTACTTTATAACATGCCTTTGGCGCATGTTTCTTCAGTCATCTCATTCCCGCAGGTAAACAAGTGTGCATCCGCTAAGAACAACAAGCAAGAATACAGTACATGTTCTTTTCCCCCCCTCATCTCTTCCCTCCCCTCTTAACTCCCCAGGCGGGGATGACAGACTGACAGGTTGCTGGAGGTCAGTGGAGCGGTGGCCCTTCTCTCCCTTGGACTGGGCCGATCTATACAGTCTACACAGGTCCCAGACACTCCTGGCTTCCTCGTGTTTTTTTGGCTGGAACCCTGCCGATGACTCGCCGGTGTACCAGCCTCCTTGGAGACATGAAAATGGGCGGGGTGCTGCGTTGCCGACTCACACCTTTCTGGTCAACGCCTTTCTGCGTCCCAGTGGGGTAAGCCGGGGCCAGCACTACTCACTCAGTCAGTGTATCCACCCCCCTTTCCCGCTAGCACGTAGGACATCCCAGCTTCAGTCGGGCCCCGGCGCCCTGGCGCGGACGGCCCTGTGAGATTTGCCGGGATCCGGCGCCTGAGACGTCGGTTAAGACCTGCGAGCCTGGGCAGGGCCTGAGAGGGGCAGCGGCGCGCTGGGACGGTACAGACTGAGGCTGCAGATCATGCTCCATTATGTTTGGACTCAAGGGGTGTGAAAGCACTGTGGTCCCCAACGTCTCTCCTCCTAAAAGATCATCAGTTGGCTGTAGCTGGAGGCGAGCGCGGCCCCTAATTCACTTCATTATCCCCGTTTCTTTGTTTGGGCTTTTTAGGATGTGCTTTTGTGGTACATGACTACACCATATATACCGTAACATCTGAACAGGCGGTAGAGCTTCCGGTGCTGACACCGGTATTGATTCGAACAAGTCGTGACTCCTCCGCCATGTGTCTGTGTGTCTTCTCATCTGAGAAATAAGTGTTAGTCTCTTCCTCACTGTACTCCATTGTGTCCTCAGCAGTTGCCATATTGATTTAGTTTTTTCTTTGAGTCCTCCCATTGTCTGTGCCCTTTACCGCTGGGATTAATCTAATTGTTTATCTCTGAATCTTTTTCCTGCCTTCACTCCCGTCTGCCTCATTATGTGCCAAGATTTGACAAGTTGAGTCTCCACACTCTCCAATCGCATTTTACAACATGTCGATCTTCAGAACACTACAGATGGCCTGCCTCTCAGCAGACCCTCCCACATGGAATGTAACAAACATGACAACGCTGCACATTCTAACATGGCAACACGCATACACGTTCACACACGTACACAAACACACATCCACACTGGCATATACTGTTGGATGCGCTCGAGCACACACATGCAAGCGTTCGCACAAGCAACACGTTGCGAGATGCAGACACGCACAGACGCACTGACCAACCCTTCGCGTTAATACGGGATAAAAAAGAAATAAATCTGCTTTTCCTCACATCGCCGGGAGTTTTTCAAGAGAAATTTCAGCGGGTGCAGTCGAGGAGATGACAATATGTGCAACGTCTCCTAACGCTTGTCAATCCACGTGGTACACTCAGAGAAATATATAAATAATGGCAGCCGAAAAGACACAACTGTCAAAGAGCTTCGTCTCTCCAGACTGAGGGGACGTACAGGCAGCGATCTTTTTCCACTCGCTTTGTGTTTCATCTTTTTTTTTTCTCTCCCGTTGTTTTTTTCAACAGCAACCCAAACGCTCTTGGGCCCATGGAAGCCCTGTGGTCAGGTTTTATCAGTGAGTTAACTCTACAGAAGTGGGCCAGATCAATACAAGCATTCTCTGAGAGACGGGGTGCAGTCGGAGCCTTGTGAATGTAGATATGTATGTGTGTGTGTGTGTGTGTACGAGTGCCTTCAGGAGCAGATCGATGGGCTGACAGGGGCTCCGCTTTGTTCTCACACAGTGCTCAGATGTTCGACGTGCTTTACATGATTGCTTAAAGGTTTCTGTTTGCCGTCTTGTTTGTTTGCTATACTTTTTTTTTCTGTCTGCTTATTTTTTATTATGCACTTTGCTAGCACAGCAGAGTTAACAACTAGTTATTGTTTTTATTGTCAGATTTCCTCTGTGCACACTTATAATAATACAAGACTTCATATATTCAGCTCTACAGAACAATGGAGAACGCCTGTAGTTTAGGAAATCTGAACAAAGTGCTGTATATCAAATGATATTGGTAAGAGTGATAAACAATAGACTCTTCACTAAACCCTGTCAAGTCAATCCAACATTAGCAACTGTTGCTAACCGCCAATTTTCTCAGACAAGCTTTTGGTCTTTTCTGTGTTTGTATAATTTTAAGCACAATTGTTTTTTTAGCTTCTCAAATAAATCTTTAAAACTGCATTTGGAATTAGGTAATTTGAGTGTGGATAATAACTGACGTTCACAGTATAGTGAATATGTTGTAGAAATGTTAGGAACCATTCTTTCACTTACAATAATGTGATTTTTTTTTTTAATTGAGCCTTTTCTCTTTTGAGTTGACTGTCAGAAGTGTTTGAATCTATTAGCAGTCACTACAGCCCTATTAAATCACATCACTGCGTAATTTAACGATTTTGGCAGATAAAAGTGCTCAATTCATCTCACAATTAATTCCCATAAGAATCATTTTCCAACCAGTTTTTACTACTTTAGGAGGACATTTGACTAAAAAAATAATGCTGTTCTCAGAAAACTTCAAATTTATTGGACATTCCGTCAAAACTCATAGAGGTTAGCAACAGTAACCAAGAGGGGGTGGAGCTTAGTGAAAGTGCGATTTGTTGCTTTAGAACACACAATCGACTGCATTTTAGGATAGAACTTTCAATGTTAAATCATAAAAGAAAACTTAATACAAGGCATCATACTTTTTGCATGATAAATAACATTTTTGATTTAAGTAAAATCAACAGCCCTCTAGTACACAAAAGTCTGAAATGTCGCCCAACCACTCCACTTCTAAACAACTGTCCTAATAAGTGCTTGCAAGAGTGGCTGAAGCTTGAGAATAAGTGTCTGCATACTTGCTGCGCACAATTCCTCATCTGAAGAACTATTTTCGTCCCCCGACAGAGTTGGCCTTTGACATCCTTTGTCGTCTTTAGAGTCTAAAGAATTTTTTTTTTTTTTTTGCAACAAATTCACCCACTTCCACCGTGGCCCGCACGGTCACCTAAAGCAAGTTAAGCACTTGCCTCTCTAAATAAGCAGCCTGAAATTACTTCTAATAAGAACTTGCGTGTGTAGGCTGGCCCTCCACTGAAAGGCGTTGACCGCTGAGGACAAGTAGGTGTCAACAGATCTAGTCTCGGAAGCCTGTGGGACTTTGAGAAGCATGAGCTCTTCTTCAGGCCTTAATAAGACTGCACAGATGCGCCCTTGTCTGAGCATGGCCTCTGTGTCTTATTGTACTTTGGCCTCACAACCACGAAGCCCCCTAACAGGGCAGGGCCAGGACCGCGTCGGCTGTGTAAGAGGGTCTCATTAAGAGAGGCAAACGAAAACCGGGGTCAAGGTACATAAAGGTGCCCTGAGCTAAGGAGCATGCCGCTAAGATGAGCTAGGAGCTTCTCCACAGCTCGGGGTCGCCCCTCCAGACCTCTGGCCCTCCCTGCCGTGACCTCCTATCTCCGGCATTATTTGATGAAGCAGAGCTTGATAATTATTTTGCATGGATGGAGAAGAGGGCAAGAATGTGAAAGGAGAATGTCATTCGGAGGGAAAGGATAGCAGGGGACGACCGAGAAGAGAAAGAAAACCAGGAGAGGAGAGAGAAGAGAGTGAGGGAGAGAGAAAAAAAGATCAAAAGCAGGCCTTTCGCTTTTCATGCCTCAGAAGGCTCCAAAGAGGATAAGGAACAATCAGGCCTTGGGTCTCCTGTCCTCTCTAGCAATTAGACTCAGCTGATGAAGTGAATAGGATGAATGGCAGGGTTCAAGGCCTTTCTAGGATTCACACAACAGGGTGTGTTTTTCCCCTTCTCCTCCTTTATCTCTTTCTCTCCTCCGAGTGGCACAAATGCAGCTGAAATATTTCCAAATGAAGACAATGTGGTCCAAGGTGCCAAATCTTAATCACGGTGGCTGATGAGACTGAAGAGGAGAAAGAAAAGAAGGGAGGGAGGGAGAGAGGGTGTGAGAGCTGCTCAGGAGAACAAACACATACATTCAATGCAGAGCATCTTTGCACCTTATCAAACCACCCCCCCAACCAACCCAAAAAAAAAAAAAAAAAAAAGGATTTACGTCTCAAAATCCCCTTTGTGTGTTTGCCGTTGTTCGGCTATACTAAAGAAAACAAATAAGAGCGGGGAAAAATGTATCTCTCGCATCATGACAATCGCCACTGTGCTGTACACTGAAAGCACCTCGCAGATGGTGCTTTGTCTGAAACCGATAGTACCCTGGAAATCTGGACGCGAATGTACGGCGACTACACATTCTAGGCCTTCTAGGACAGATAATATTGCATTTACCGCTCAATCCTGGAAATAAAACGCCACATTGTAAATCCACATATGCTCCGTAATGACCAGGGATGGCGGAATTCAGCGAAATCCCCAATAACAATAAAGACGACAATCGGGCTCCTTTTAACCTTTACTCCTTTTTTCTAGATCATTCCTCCTATTCTATTTCATTTAACCCAAACTTAATTTACCATGAGAGCGCAGCTTTTTTTTCCCACCAACCCCTCTGGTGTGTTTTGTCAGCCATTCCTAATACAGTATATGGCAGTAAGTGGCTCTGGAGGCCCGGTCCATGCCGCCACACTGCACTAAAACCTTAAGATGCTTAGTGATATTCTTTAATCTGGCCCACTGATAATGTGTTTAAAGGAGCAATTCAGCTTTCCAAACTTTGAGGGTTCAAAGTCTCTGAGGCATGGGGTCAGAATGCCAATGAGCTAAATAAAGAGTAGCCAGAATGGGCTTTGGGGAGGATTTGAAATTTGGGCTTCTCAATCTCTTTGATCTAAATAGAGTTTCAGGCCACAATGATGCAGAATATCAAATGCTAAGAACTGTGACTCGGCCTGCGTTTGCTGAATCCACAGAATGCTCAATAGTGTTTACACAATGGGCTTATTTCAGCGGTGCATTTGGGTAGGGGGCATTTTGTGTGGCATTGCCACAAGAAAGAAGAGAAGAGAAGAGCATAATGCACTGGCTCTTAATTGTGCATCTTAAAAGAGCTCATATACTCTATTATTTATTAGTTAGGTATCTCTAATGGTGTAGTCCTCATCTTTACAGGATATTATAAATTACAGTGAAGTGCTCCTCATAATATTGCTAAACAGTCCATTGATATTAATAATAATATTTTAGAGTTCTGGATTAATTTCGTCATTTATATTTTAATTGAAATATCAAAATGTCACAATCAGAGCAAACTCATTTATTTCACTTTTAATATTCATTCTTTCTATAATTGTCATTGAGCAACTAAATGAACAAAAAGGATATTATTAACTCGCAATTGACATAAATATTCTAAGATTAATGAAGGACATAAAAAAGTGCTGCGCCAACAACAATAGTATTTTTTTATCAGAAATCTTCAGAGAAAGCTAATTTCATATTAATTGTTTAAATCAAATGTCACCTATTTGGAAAAAAATAAGTTATTTAGCACAAAGGGGAATAAAGGAGGTGAAATGCTCCTGTTAGAATATACCTAAGCTTGTAAAAGCACTGCTCGTAGTAATTTAGATTTTTTTTTTGTTACATAACCGCTCTCTCTGTATGTGTATATAATTGACATATAAATCAAGCAGAGTACAATTAATAATAATTATTTAATTTAGGGTACAAAAATGTGTACTCCAGATCAGATTGTGTAATATTACACGCCCATATATCATAAAACGATCCCATTGTTTTAAATGGCAGAGTCATTGATTCCATAATTGTGGTTGTAGTTTGTGCGAAGATTGTTCCAAATAAAAACAATGAAATGTGAATAGGAAGTGAGGATGCTCTAGATAATGGCTGTCTATTTTTAATTGTTCACATATTTTTTCTTTTCCTCAGTGACATGGCCATTACTTGGCAGTCAACACTTATCGGCGAAATCGTCCAGGATTAATGGTCTAACTTGGGCTGGTAAAAAAAATGTTGAAGTTGTCCCGATTATCAGCTCAGGAAAAAGAATAATGGTTATTTGTCATTGTGTTAGTCTGAAAGAAAGAGTAATCTAACAAAACACAAAGTTAAGTACACTATTAACCCTTCATCGAGAACACATTTAGTGGGGGAAGAGGATGGCCAGATTGCTTTGTGTATCGCTCTATTGCTTTCCTTTAGTTGCCAGTAGTGAGGCTTGAAGAAAAGACAAAGGATCATCTCAATCTACAAAAAATTGCCAAGGTTAGCGGCCATTCAAAATTAGGACTTACATAATGACGTCAGCTGACAATCCCATCTTGTTTACTTAAAGCATATGAAAAGCCTATGTTAGAACCAAGAACATTGAAAAAAAAATCAGTCTATTCATCATTCATTCAAATAATCTGTATGTCTCCATTTCAGATATGCGTTGTACATTGTGTTTTAGAGGGCCTTACTATTCACTTATTTCACTTCAGCTTGCTTGTCAAAATATATGCAACATTCAATAACTGCCGTCAGACATACTGTATAGTCATGTAAGCCAGACGGATTGTGAATTTAGTGCTGGGCAATGATTAATCACGATTAATCGCATCCAAAATAAAAGTTTGCGTCTACATAATACGTCTACTGCGTATAATTATTTTGTATATATAAATGCACACACACATGCACGTATATATTTAATAAACGTGTTATTTATATATAATATATATTATGTCTAAATATACATACAATATATACATGCACATATTTCTTTATATTAGTATTTATATATTATGTATAAATCTACATACAATAAATACATGCACATGTAATAATAATAATTATAAACAGCACACATGTATTATGTAGACACAAACTTTTATTTTAGATGCGATTAATCATTGCTCAGCACTACATATTTTTAAATAGAAAATGCATTTATAACGACTCCAAACTTCTCGTATAAGGAACGTCCTAGAAATTCTGATTCGGAGCTTAGCTTGTATCAAGTGCTTAGTTGAATTCAAATGCCTGACATTGAATTATACGAATCAGCCAGCCTATAAGATTTCCCAGGATGATGTTTAAAAGCACTGAACACTACACCGCCCGAAACCATGTTCACCTCAGTGTGGCCCACAGGACAGACAGGTTGTGACTTCTTGAGAGGGGGGCTATCAGTATGGCAGTGTTTCCTCTTCATCCCAGCCGAAGAGAGCATCCGTGTCCCTGCCTCATTAATCTTTAACAATAATTTTTCTTGTCTCCCTCCTTGGAAGTATCTATTAGCAACTCACTGCTATCTGTTTGTGGGCTATTTTCTTCCCCTTTTCCCCATGAATGTTTGATATATTGGAGAGAGAATGATTGTTCACTGCAATGAGGCCAGCCCATGGCCCCAGTAAGACAAATTGCTCTATAACGCCCAAATGGCAGTCAATGATAACTCATTGTAAGGAGTGTAAGTGACTTCCAATGGAGTGGCTGGAGAAACTGAGAGTAATGGTGGTGCATGGGTGAAAAATAGATGTTTGGTTCTCTATAATTACTCCATTAGAGGGCTCTCTGTTAATCCACCAAACCACAGCAAGTGTTTTCGCAGCAGTTCCCAATAAATACAACTGGACGGAGACAAGAGGAGCCGTTTGTTTTCTTGACTTTCATTTTCTGTTTCTTTAAACTAAAATGTTGTAAAATGAAACACCTTTGGGATTGTAAGTATCTGACCGATCTCGTTTTAAAACGGCAATTAAACAAAGCAAATAAAAAAAGAGATTTCAGAGTAATAAAACTAATGGCAAAAGCAGTTCTGCCTCATCATATATTGAAGACCTGCATGTGTCTGGACAGATTTGACCCTCTCTATTCCTCCCCAACGTGAGAGCTGTTCAACTAGAAAGGAAAGCGCTAACAGGACAAAAGAGGACAATCTGTCCTTTCAGGAACCTAAGTAACTCACCCTTCCCATCCCCAGACACACATAATGATAACAATTTTTAGACCATTTGGTGTCTGCTCCCAGTGCCTGTAGCACTCTGGACAAAGACTAAGCAAAAACTGCAGCAATATGGTCTTTAGGGTTTGATTTGACCAAACAATCTGCTTTCTTAAGTAGACTTTTAAAAACACAGCTACAAGCAATGCCCACAGCTTTGCCACTAAGTCGAAAGTCGACCTCATGCCCTACTCAGACTGTACATCCCATCTGCTTGTATGCCCATCTCGGATTCACTTCGATGGGTTTAAACCTGTCCCTCTCGTTCTCATTTCTCCAAACCTGCGCTCATCTTTTTACGTTTCACCATAAACTGCCTGTAATCACGGAGTCTCTGTGGTTCTCAACTGGTGGATATAGTGACCCAAAAAATGGGCCACAGGTCTAAAAGGGTCATGGAGAACAGGAACAAAACAAATCAATACAACACAAATACTGTATAATCTTACACACTTAAGAAGGCACAAGCTTATCAACTTTTTAAATGGGAGGATAAAATGTTTTCCATGTCTTTTGTTGACGTCAAATCAAATTCTACAGTATTTTAATTCAAATAAGTCTTTCACATGGAAAAAACTAGAAAGGCAAATGCCCTCATCCTCACAAACTATGAATAACTGTGGAAGGAGAAAGGAAATATGAACCAGACTGCAGCGAATCCAATGTATTTTGTGTGTGTAGCCTATATTATTGCATGTAACTATTGAAATTAAATTTTGTGCAATAGCAAAGCACTTAGAGAATCACTGATCTAAGCTACAAAAGATTTTAAACATTATATGAACATTACAGTGAGGCAAGCTTTGTTCAAGACTAAAAAACCATGCTACCAGCTCAAAGGATGCTAAATTATATTTGTGGTGTTTACCAACAGTCTGAAGCTCACAATGCTATGGCAGAGTAGTCATTTATATATATATTATCTTTATTATTACATATATCATTTTTAAAGCAAAAAAATATATTGTGTCTTATATGACAACTCCATGTTGAGAAATCCCAGCTTATAATTTAACTTTAAATGTTTACAATGTTCCTAACAGCGTGTCATAGGGTGTCAGATGCAGTTCTCTTACCGTGGCAGTGGTGCAGCAGAAGTGACGTGCCTCCTGTCAGAGCTTTCCCGCGCGCGCTCTAACACATCATTTTCGCGGGCTATAGCGCCGCTCGGTGGATTTGTGTAGTCCGTCTTTGCACCTTTCTGGTTTATGGAGACCTCAGAAGCCAAACAGAAACGTCCTGTCCTTCGCCCACTTCTTTTCTAGTTTGAATGTCTACATTTATAAATCTCAAGAACTTATATTATGTGAGTAACGACTATACCAGTCTTTATAACTGTCATTACGCGTGGTGTGTTTAGACATAAATTGACCACGCGGTGTTTTATTGACTATCGTCGACTCATCACAAACACTGGATGCAGGTGATGCTGTTGAAAAGTGAGGTGAGTATAAATACCTGCAACACTGTATCTAAGCAACTGTCTAAAAATTCAATCAGAACAACAGTAGTTTTGACATAGGGAACTTTATGTTTACAAACCTTTCCAGACAGGCCACTTAACGTTACCCATTTTTAGGCCACACAGACATGCTGGCTCCAGGCTGGGATTACTGTATGTACAGTAACATGCAATGGTAAACTACAAGGTAGCATATATGATTAAATGATTATGTTGAAAATTTTGATCTATTTATTTGTTCAATTTTTTTATTTAATTAAAATATATTATGTAATAATATGAAAGAAATAGTGTTATTGTAATACATACAATATTACTGGAGTGTTTTATGATACATGCATGTATCATACATGTTGCTTTAGACAATGTTTACAGCATTATTTTAGTATCATATGTTACTCTGATGGTGTCTTTCCATTACCAGAAAGTCCAACTTTGTTTAACTTGAAATATCAAATGGTTTTCTATTGTGTCATCAATTTTATTATCAGTGCAATTTACAAAACCGCCCAAAAACAAGTTCAGTTGCTTTCAAAAATGTTATCATATAACTTGTGTATATAAACTAAAAAAATAGTCTCCAAAATGCCATCGTGTAATGGTTGTTCTTCATCATCGTAGTTTTTACAATAACATTCTGGCAATCATAGCTGGATGTTTTTACCGTACATTTAACAACAGAAAGGTGTACTGTTAGAGGCATATTTAGGCACATATGGCCACTTTCACAAATGTCTAAATTAATGAGATGGAAAGACCTGCATTTTATTGTTTCTGCTCAATTGTGTAAGATTTATTTTACACTGTTGAGCTGGATAAATGCGATACCTTATGAAGTGCGGGGTTTTTGTTTTTACTGCTCATTTTGGCAGTAAAATCAGCTGTAAATCGAGGCTACTGGTGTTGGATGCTTAAAATGTCTCTTGTGAATTGGCAATTTGGCCACTCAATGCAAAACCACTGAGTAAAATGTAAAAAAAATGACATAAATATTTTGAACCCCCCTCCAAAAACAAGGACATTTTCTCTTCTGCACTGTAAATTTGATGGTTTTTCAAGAAGGGCAAGAGGAAAAGACTTGTAGAGCAGAGCAGTGTGTGTTCTGACCTGCTTGAAAAGTGAGGTTTACCTTGATTAGCTTTGATTGATTAATTAATAACAGATCATTGAACACGCATGCTGAGATCTAACTGATTACCGGGCCTGTTGTAGGGGTGGGGGTTTGCCTGAATGCTTGCTGGGGTTGTAATTGTGTGCAGCTGGGTGGCCGGGTGCTTTAAGAGTAATGGAGAGAAAGCGAGAGAAAGGAGAGTATGGCCTCCTGCTCTTTGAAGAAGCCTGTCGCAACACGTCCGCCTGATATCACCTCTCTCTGACACCTCCCCATACAGGATGAGACCGCACCGATTTAATGGTTTCAAGCCATATGTTGAAAAGCGTTGCGGTGTGTGTGCACCTTGTTGCTAAAATAAAAAAGCCTTTTTAGCTATTGCTTTAGGAATTTTAGCATATGTTGGGCCAATGTATGCATTATTTCCATTTTTTTATGATTGCTTTTGGAAACCTGGAGGTTTTTTTGTCTTCTCTAGTCACCACTAAACATTTTGGGCATCAGAGCGCATGTGGGCTTGTTTCTCTAGGCTTGCTTTATATTAGATCAGTGTCCTTTATCTAACATAGCTCTGAAAAGATTTGCCTTTAAAGGGATAACAGTCTGTTTAAAAAGGCTCAGCGACGTGTTTGAAGCTCTAAGTGCAACAGAGGAGGGCCGGAGATTGGCAGTCTTCAGGATGTGTGAAGGAGGAACAGGCGAATTGCTTTCTCTCCTCACCCAAAAGGAGAGTATGTGGCCAAGCTTGATTATCCAAGATGAGAGAAAAGGATTGTTGAGTTCTAAAAATCTCACACCAAAGTTGTCCGTGTAACATAAGATGTAGCACTAGGATTCTCTCCTCCTTTGTAGTTTTCTCACTCTTATTTCGGTGATTGCTTGTTTTCACCTAAAAAATGACAATTATGTTTGACAATAATAATTGCTTTTTGCATATTGAAAATCTAATATTATTACGTGCATGATGTTATTAGTCGCCTGCCAACATTTGATGCTATAACCAAAAATATTCCAACATCATCAGTTAGCGCTTTGCCAACTGGCTAATGTTGGACATGCAACATCTGGTTTGTTCAGCATTAATTCATATCAAAGACAAAATAGAATTCATTTAAGTGTGCGATTGATCAATTTGGCAACTATGCTGATGATGTTATGATAGATTTGTTTTAAATGCTTTTTGTCACTCAACAGAACCGCTGCCAATATTTAGCTTCATGATTAGGCCTTTGTAAGCTCACTACGCCTAATGAACGCGCAAGCTAGACTGCTCCGTTTGCGAATCTCTGCGTCGCGGCAGCCTGGTAATAACACAGCTGTGGCGTTATGTGACATCTCCAAGCATGGATCCAGGATCTTTGCTCTCCGGGTTTCGGGTGCCACTCAAGCCCTCCCTGTGAAAAGCTGTTTTTCATTTGATGCTCCAGCCGTTGGTTATTGTCAGCATATTCGAGAGGTCCTAAGTCCCGAAATGAGTCCTGTATTATTTTAGACTGGCTTGAATATTGCACCGCGGGAGGCTGAAAATGAGACCTTCCATCAAAAGATTGCCTGCAGCGCGTTCTACTCCGTGCAGCATTCGGGAGGTCTCACACAGAGCGAAAACACACTCTTTGACCACACAATTATATATTTATTATCAACTCCTTTGATGATTTTTTTCCCCCTTCCATCCACTTCTATTCTTTACCTGATTTTGGTAGCTGAAGTGGACTAGAATTGAAGAGCTTCTAAGCTGTAGTGAGAATGTGGGCGGCCTTGTGGTTTTGGGCTGTTAAAAGATTAGAGAAAATGCAGACCGCTAGTGCAGGCGGAATCAAGTGAACCGTAAAATAAGGTGTTTTCTCACCTCCCTCGACTCAGGTGCACAGCTCAGACAAGGTTTAAGAATCTTCCAGTGCCTGTTTTATAAATGAATGAACCCGTAGCAGTTGTTCAGCTGCAGACGAATGCCAGATGTGATCCTAATTCATATTTTCAGTTAGAGAGTACAGTGATGTTACTGCTGCCTTTAAAAAAAAATCATAAACATTCATATAAATTATATTTATAATATAGACCAGAAAGATAGCAGAAAATAAGTGGTAGGTGCCTGATTTGATATTGCATTGAGCACCACAACTCAATATGTTGCGAGCTAACCACTTGCCTACAGCTCCGACCAGTGTTGTAGTCGAAACCAGCTCACTCGAGTCCGAGTTGAGGCCGAGACCATAGAGGGTCGAGTCCGAGTCGAGACCGTAGAGGGTCGAGTCTGAGTCGAGACCGAGACCAAAGAGGGTCGACTCCGAGTCGAGACCGAGACCAAAGAGGGTCGAGTCCGAGTCGAGACCATAGAGGGTCGAGTCCGAGTCGAGACCGAGACCAAAGAGGGTCGGGTCCGAGTCGAGACCGAGACAAAGAGGGTCGGGTTCGAGTCGAGGCCGAGACCAAAGAGGGTCGACTCCGAGTCGAGACCGAGACCAAAGAGGGTCGAGTCCGAGTCGAGACCATAGAGGGTCGAGTCCGAGTCGAGACCGAGACCAAAGAGGGTCGAGTCCGAGTCGAGACCGAGACCAAAGAGGGTCGGGTCCGAGTCGCGACCGAGACCAAAGAGGGTAGGGTCCAAATCGAGACCGAGACCAAAGAGGGTCGGGTTCGAGTCGAGGCCGAGACCAAAGAGGGCCGAGACCAAAGAGGGTCGGGTCCGAGTCGAGACCGAGACCAAAGAAGGTCGGGTCCGAGTCGAGACAGAGACCAAAGAGGGTCGGGTTCGAGTCGAGACCGAGACCAAAGAAGGTCGGGTCCGAGTCGAGACAGAGACCAAAGAGGGTCGGGTCCGAGTCGAGACCTCCGAGACCAAAGAGGGTCGAGTCCGAGTCGAGACCGAGACCAAAGAGGGTCGGGTTCGAGTCGAGACCGAGACCAAAGAAGGTCGGGTCCGAGTCGAGACAGAGACCAAAGAGGGTCAAGTCTGAGTCGAGACCAAAGAGGGTCGGGTCCGAGTCGAGACCTCCGAGACCAAAGAGGGTCGAGTCCGAGTCGAGACCGAGACCAAAGAGGGTCGAGTCCGAGTCGAGACCATAGAGGGTCGAGTCCGAGTCGAGACCGAGACCAAAGAGGGTCGGGTCCGAGTCGAGACCGAGACCAAAGAGGGTCGGGTTCGAGTCGAGGCCGAGACCAAAGAGGGTCGACTCCGAGTCGAGACCGAGACCAAAGAGGGTCGAGTCCGAGTCGAGACCTCCGACACCAAAGAGGGTCGAGTCCGAGTCGAGACCGAGACCAAAGAGGGTCGAGTCCGAGTCGAGACCGAGACCAAAGAGGGTCGGGTCCGAGTCGAGACCGAGACCAAAGAGGGTCGGGTTCGAGTCGAGGCCGAGACCAAAGAGGGTCGAGTCCGAGTCGAGACCGAGACCAAAGAGGGTCGGGTCCGAGTCGAGACCGAGACCAAAGAGGGTCGGGTTCGAGTCGAGACCGAGACCAAAGAGGGTCGAGTCCGAGTCGAGACAGAGACCAAAGAGGGTCGGGTCCGAGTCGAGACCTCCGAGACCAAAGAGGGTCGAGTCCGAGTCGAGACCGAGACCAAAGAGGGTCGGGTTCGAGTCGAGACCGAGACCAAAGAAGGTCGGGTCCGAGTCGAGACAGAGACCAAAGAGGGTCAAGTCTGAGTCGAGACCAAAGAGGGTCGGGTCCGAGTCGAGACCTCCGAGACCAAAGAGGGTCGAGTCCGAGTCGAGACCGAGACCAAAGAGGGTCGAGTCCGAGTCGAGACCGAGACCAAAGAGGGTCGACTCCGAGTCGAGACCGAGACCAAAGAGGGTCGAGTCCGAGTCGAGACCATAGAGGGTCGAGTCCGAGTCGAGACCGAGACCAAAGAGGGTCGGGTCCGAGTCGAGACCGAGACCAAAGAGGGTCGGGTTCGAGTCGAGGCCGAGACCAAAGAGGGTCGACTCCGAGTCGAGACCGAGACCAAAGAGGGTCGAGTCCGAGTCGAGACCATAGAGGGTCGAGTCCGAGTCGAGACCGAGACCAAAGAGGGTCGAGTCCGAGTCGAGACCGAGACCAAAGAGGGTCGGGTCCGAGTCGCGACCGAGACCAAAGAGGGTAGGGTCCAAATCGAGACCGAGACCAAAGAGGGTCGGGTTCGAGTCGAGGCCGAGACCAAAGAGGGCCGAGACCAAAGAGGGCCGGGTCCGAGTCGAGACCGAGACCAAAGAAGGTCGGGTCCGAGTCGAGACAGAGACCAAAGAGGGTCGGGTTCGAGTCGAGACCGAGACCAAAGAAGGTCGGGTCCGAGTCGAGACAGAGACCAAAGAGGGTCGGGTCCGAGTCGAGACCTCCGAGACCAAAGAGGGTCGAGTCCGAGTCGAGACCGAGACCAAAGAGGGTCGGGTTCGAGTCGAGACCGAGACCAAAGAAGGTCGGGTCCGAGTCGAGACAGAGACCAAAGAGGGTCAAGTCTGAGTCGAGACCAAAGAGGGTCGGGTCCGAGTCGAGACCTCCGAGACCAAAGAGGGTCGAGTCCGAGTCGAGACCGAGACCAAAGAGGGTCGAGTCCGAGTCGAGACCGAGACCAAAGAGGGTCGAGTCCGAGTCGAGACCATAGAGGGTCGAGTCCGAGTCGAGACCGAGACCAAAGAGGGTCGGGTCCGAGTCGAGACCGAGACCAAAGAGGGTCGGGTTCGAGTCGAGGCCGAGACCAAAGAGGGTCGACTCCGAGTCGAGACCGAGACCAAAGAGGGTCGAGTCCGAGTCGAGACCTCCGACACCAAAGAGGGTCGAGTCCGAGTCGAGACCGAGACCAAAGAGGGTCGAGTCCGAGTCGAGACCGAGACCAAAGAGGGTCGGGTCCGAGTCGAGACCGAGACCAAAGAGGGTCGGGTTCGAGTCGAGGCCGAGACCAAAGAGGGTCGAGTCCGAGTCGAGACCGAGACCAAAGAGGGTCGGGTCCGAGTCGAGACCGAGACCAAAGAGGGTCGGGTTCGAGTCGAGACCGAGACCAAAGAGGGTCGAGTCCGAGTCGAGACAGAGACCAAAGAGGGTCGGGTCCGAGTCGAGACCTCCGAGACCAAAGAGGGTCGAGTCCGAGTCGAGACCGAGACCAAAGAGGGTCGGGTTCGAGTCGAGACCGAGACCAAAGAAGGTCGGGTCCGAGTCGAGACAGAGACCAAAGAGGGTCAAGTCTGAGTCGAGACCAAAGAGGGTCGGGTCCGAGTCGAGACCTCCGAGACCAAAGAGGGTCGAGTCCGAGTCGAGACCGAGACCAAAGAGGGTCGAGTCCGAGTCGAGACCGAGACCAAAGAGGGTCGAGTCCGAGTCGAGACCATAGAGGGTCGAGTCCGAGTCGAGACCGAGACCAAAGAGGGTCGGGTCGAGTCGAGACCGAGACCAAAGAGGGTCGGGTTCGAGTCGAGGCCGAGACCAAAGAGGGTCGACTCCGAGTCGAGACCGAGACCAAAGAGGGTCGACTCCGAGTCGAGACCGAGACCAAAGAGGGTCGAGTCCGAGTCGAGACCTCCGACACCAAAGAGGGTCGAGTCCGAGTCGAGACCGAGACCAAAGAGGGTCGAGTCCGAGTCGAGACCGAGACCAAAGAGGGTCGGGTCCGAGTCGAGACCGAGACCAAAGAGGGTCGGGTTCGAGTCGAGGCCGAGACCGAGACCAAAGAGGGTCGGGTCCGAGTCGAGACCGAGACCAAAGAGGGTCGGGTTCGAGTCGAGGCCGAGACCAAAGAGGGTCGACTCCGAGTCGAGACCGAGACCAAAGAGGGTCGAGTCCGAGTCTAGACCATAGAGGGTCGAGTCCGAGTCGAGACTGAGACCAAAGAGGGTCGAGTCCGAGTCGAGACCGAGACCAAAGAGGGTCGGGTCCGAGTCGAGACCGAGACCAAAGAGGGTCGGGCTCGAGTCAAGGCCGAGACCAAAGAGGGCTGAGACCAAAGAGGGTCGGGTCCGAGTCGAGACCGAGACCAAAGAAGGTCGGGTCCGAGTCGAGACAAAGACCAAAGAGGGTCAAGTCTGAGTCGAGACCAAAGAGGGTCGGGTCCGAGTCGAGACCTCCGAGACCAAAGAGGGTCGAGTCCGAGTCGAGACCACAGAGACCAAAGAGGGTCGAGTCCGAGTCGAGACCACGGAGACCAAAGAGGGTCGAGTCCGAGTCGAGACCAAAGAGGGTCGAGTCCGAGTCGAGACCGAGACCAAAGAGGGTCGGGTCCGAGTCGAGACCAAGACCAAAGAGGGTCGGGTCCGAGTCGAGACCGAGACCAAAGAGGGTCGGGTTCGAGTCGAGGCCGAGACCAAAGAGGGCCGAGACCAAAGAGGGTCGGGTCCGAGTCGAGACCGAGACCAAAGAAGGTCGGGTCCGAGTCGAGACCGAGACCAAAGAGGGTCGGGTTCGAGTCGAGACCGAGACCAAAGAAGGTCGGGTCCGAGTCGAGACAGAGACCAAAGAGGGTCAAGTCTGAGTCGAGACCAAAGAGGGTCGGGTCCGAGTCGAGACCTCCGAGACCAAAGAGGGTCGAGTCCGAGTCGAGACCACAGAGACCAAAGAGGGTCGAGTCCGAGTCGAGACCACGGAGACCAAAGAGGGTCGAGTCCGAGTCGAGACCACGGAGACCAAAGAGGGTCGAGTCCGAGTCGAGACCAAAGAGGGTCGAGTCCGAGTCGAGACCACAGAGACCAAAGAGGGTCGAGTCCGAGTCGAGACCACAGAGACCAAAGAGGGTCGAGTCCGAGTCGAGACCACGGAGACCAAAGAGGGTCGAGTCCGAGTCGAGACCAAAGAGGGTCGAGTCCGAGTCGAGACCGAGACCAAAGAGGGGAGAGAGGTTGGATGACCTAAGGTTATGTCTCAAACCAGGCTTAAAGATATCTTCAAGAATATGTCAAATATTTTGTGGTAACAAAAAAATTCCCATCATTCTCAAACAGTAAACTAAATATTCCATGGAATCATATACACTGTAATGGTAAAAAGGCAAAGGTATAATTTTATTATAATTATGATTTACAATTGTTACAATCAGTAAGTGCTCTTTCACATAACATAACTGCACACAAATTCTGCATGGCTCTTATATGCAAACTGAATTATGGATGATAAGGCAGACATTTTCAATACATAGTTGAGCTAGAGGCTCCACATCACATCTGACCTGGGTCCTGCTGCATTTGCGTGCAGCGAACGTTATAGTCTCAAGTCATGAGCAGTTGCGCACAAGAAAGTCAGCAATCATTGGAAGTTTCAATCAAACAACAATTTAAAGAAATATTAACATACAGTAATAATCATGACATATTTTGAACGGGAATAAGTCCGAGTCCTAATATGTTCGAGTACGAGTCAATTCACAGTCAAAATGCACACGAGTCCATGACAAGACTGAGACCATTATAATACGGTCTCGAGAGCGAGTCAAGAGTACACAACACTGGCTCCGACATCCTGTTTTGAGTTTGAATGTGAAGTTGTGTAGCCTTTTTGTTTCTGCACTGTCTGTGAAGTTAAATTCAGATCACACCATGGTTTTGTTATATCGAGCTTTGGAAGACTGCTGTGCACAAACATCTCTGTATTATCTGAAATACATCAGAGGTTATTGTAAGGTTTTCTGGGTTGAAATTGATGGATGTACAACAAAAAAATGATAGTGTTTGTTAATTCTACAACACTTCTCTCTTTTAGCAGTAACCAAACAAAGGACTTCACCACAGATTGAGATTTGTATAAGAAATGTTTGTCAAGTCACAAGCCTTGATAAGAACAGAGGAGAAGAATACGTATAAAAAAAAAACAAAAAAAAACATAGCTGCCATATTCCAGAGCTACTCATTTAAATTTCATGAAAATGCCTGTCAGTGCTTTACAATATCCACTGACCTATTGTAAAGGCTAGTTTGAATTGGCTTACGTTAAAGACATGGGATGCCATTTGCATGGAAAAGTCCTGCTTTCAGCAAGGGAAAAGTCAGACAACAAAACCTCGGACTTAATCAAGGCGACTTCAACTGCCTGCTACCTTTGGGACGGATCCATATCTCTTTTCCCTGGAAGAAATGGTGATGATGGCAGGCAGAAGTGTCCTTTGTGTCTAGTGAAGATATCGAGTGTTTGAAGTGTTAACGCGGATACTAAGCCTCTGGGGCGAGCGGGTGAAGTCTGCATGTCACACTATGGGATGGGACTTGGATCTTTACTTTCCTTCTACTGACCTATGACCATGGCTGGTTTTCAGGGTTGCGCTGTTTCCCAGTCCTCCGAGGCAGTGTCCGCTTTGATCAGATCACAAATTGCAGTGAAAAAAAAAAAAAAAAAAAATCAGTTTTGTTTCCAAATACTAAAATATGAATTCCACAGAAATGTATACAGTATATTTGGGCTGAGCAACGATTAATGGTGATTAATCGCATCCAAAATAGAAGTTTGTGTTTACATGTGTGTGTAGTGTGTATAATTATTTTGAATATATAAATACACACACATGCATGTATATATTTAAGAAGTATTTGCATGTATATACTGTGTATATATACTTTGTATTTAAACTATATTAATAACACGTTTTTCTTAAATATAGACATGCACGTGTTTGAATTCTTATATACAAAATAATTATACACAGTACACACACATATTATGTAAACACAAAATTTTATTTTGGATACGATTAATTGTTGTTATATATATATATATATATATACACACACACAATACATTTAAATAAATATAAAAAAGAATCTTTAGCAAAATGTGAAAATGTGAAGACAAATATAATTAAATATCTCATACATGTACTGTTTAAAAATTTATTTTATTTTATTTATTGTAAAAGTGTCCATGAGTTTTTTACGTTCCGTGTCTTGTGAAACTGAATATCTTTCTTGGACACTCTTCCAAGCACCCTCTGTTTACATGTTCTTTTGTGCTGCTGTTTGTTTAGTGGCCAGACTGACATAATCCATTGAGGCCACACATAAAACATCTTGCCATCTGCACTCCAAGCGTGGTTTTCGGCTGCATTCCCCCATCCTTGCTTTTTCCTGCCTGTGTGATGCCTGACCCCACTCTTTCCTTTTCCAGGCTACAGTGGCCCAATGCAAAGAAGCTTTCAAAGGCACTGTCTGCTCAAATCAAGTCAGGGGCCCTTTTTATACTCGGCTCAAAGATCATAGCAAGTCGAAGTCAGGGAGGAGGATGACCCTTCCCTTCAGGCTTGATCGGATCTTGGCCCAGTCAAAGCCGGTAGGGTTGTGTCTCTGTGTGGCCGTGTCTCTACGGGACTGGGCTGTGTGATAGTGGGAATGAAAGAGGGCACCAGCCTGAGCTACAGTATTGCAGTGTCAGGCCCCGTGTCCCTGCGGTCTCTCAGAGCAAACGGGGGAGGCAGAGGACACAGCCAGCGGGGATGCGGGCCCGCAGCCAGACCTACAGACTGTGGCTTGTCATACCAGGGCTGTCCTAGTGCTTTTAGTTCTGAACTTTGGGATCAGGTCAGGCCTGTGATGAAGGGCAGACGAAGATGCAAGGAAACAAAGGACCATGTAGAAAAACTGAATATTCATTATAACAAGCCTGACATAGTTAAAGACTTCTCTGCAGTTTATTCAAACATTGTATTTAAGCAGGATTAGGATTTAGAGTTTTTTGTTTTTAAATACATACAGCACATAATGTTCATTTGAATCTTTTCTGTTAGTTGAAAAAATGCAGTGCTAGCTGTTCTTTTTAAGTGAAACAAAAAGGTTATATATACAGGTTTTAACTAACTGTGGGTCTAAATCAATGTAGTTCAAGATGTTAATGGTACAAAAAAAAAAAAAAAACATTAAAAAAAAACTATTTAAATAGTCCATGTATTTTATAGATTAAAATGAGTCACCAAAATAATTAAATTGGAGACTTCCAGAAGTTTTGGGATTAATTAAATAAATTTGAACTGTGGCGCAATTTGTGTGAATGTGAAAGCAACTCGGGTGCTCATTTGTTCATAAAGTAAAGTAACATGCACATCCATTTTAGCTGATAATGACGTCATTAGTTCAACAAAACACATTTAAGGGAAGACAGTGGTGATGATTCATCTTGTATATGAGTGAGAGACAGTGTGCAGAGTAATTGCGTATAGTGAGGGCAATCAGAGTGCAATGAATAGCTAACAATTTAGTGTCCTTGCGTGAATGTTTGTGATGACATAAGATGAACTCAAATGCACCAGGGTTTGATTAGAATTAAGTATGAAACCAGGCCACGCTGCGGGGGCCGCCGGGATCGATCGTACTCAGTGTGAAAGCTCCCTACGTCATCTTGAGGCCCTTTTGGAAGTTTACTGTGGCCCCTTATTGGTGTAAAACTGATTTAAATGTATTTATTATTGAATCATCATTTGGTTTTGGCAATGTATATATTTTTACAAAAATTTCCTCTAAGTCCCAAAATAACAATTAATGGAATCGATTCCCTCTAACTATGGCCCATTTTTTTTCTGTTACTCCCTGTTTTTAATTTCATTTACTACCCAGTTACTTTAAGTAACTGGCAATGCTTTTAAGGTATACATTTTTTTCTGAGTGTGTGTTGTGTTCCCTGCCAATTCATAATTTGCAGTCACGTAACTACCATGGATACCTGGCGGGCAACAATCTTGTCAAAAATCCTGTTAGCGATCTGTTAGGCTGTAATTTAGGATAGTAATAAGTGTACAGTAATATGCACGCAAAGTAACTGTAAGTAATAATTAGACGCAGTACAACAGTAACGTGTCATTCATTCTCCATGTATTCATATTCTCATATCATATCAAATCACGTACAGATGAGCGCAATCGCATAACAATCGCACAACAATTATCTGGCATGTCATTTACACCTCAAAACATATTAATATATTAAAGAGCCCATATCATGGATTTTTGAAAATGACTGTTCATGTAGTGTGGAATATAGCTCTATGGTAATGAAAACATCCTGCAAAGATTTATATCTGAAAGTGCACCGTGTATAAAGTTATTGTCTTTCAAAAGTGAGAGTCGACTCTGGGTCTAGGAAATGAATTGTTTTTGAAACGAGTCATTAGCTGTTTCATAGTGACGTAGATGCGCGCAGACGGAAGTGTAAACTTGAAGTCGAGAACACGTGTCGAGAAGACGTTGTGTTCTACATTGCAAAGACAGTTCAGCCACTTGTTTTCATTTCCCAGGGACGAGCATGTGAAGAATCAGTGGTCAGAGTTCATATTTGCAACGATACCACAACAATATAGCCCGAACCTTATGTTCTCATCATTTTAATGACGAATCATTTAAAAACATAAATGAATTTAAATGTGGATTTACAAGCCGGTTGTTCCCGAAGGAGGGCTCAGTATCCAGTGTATATGGATCAGGTTCGTCCTCCTCCTGCGAATCACAATCTGTAAGTATTATTAATAATGTTTGCTGTTATGTTTTCTGTAGCATGCACAATATAGTTATATTGTGTTGTGTACACTCCGCGCAGCTTCTAAGCGGGGTAAAGTTAGTTTTGTTTTTGATATTCACCAGACATTCATTGAAAAATGGCAATTACCTCCTAAACGTCTTAGCCAAATATGACTTCGCTCTATATAATAAGCACTGCCCTTCAAAAGCCGCCACAATGTGAGTTTCGCCGGGAAAGCTCGCTGTTGACGGAGACGCGAGTAAGGGACCGTGTGGAAAGAGCACTTTTTCTGACACGTTTGTTCAAACACTATATATAGTTTTCAACACTTGACAAGCTATAATCCATTAATGGTTATGGGCGTTCCATTGCCGACAGTCTCTGCCTACGGTTTACCAATAACAACTGACTGGGTCATTTGACCAATCGCCGCAGATTCGTGTCACTCAAAGGAGGTGTTTGGGAAAATGAATCGTCAAACGAATCTTTTGGGAGTCGTTGAGCAAATCAGGTAAAAATAAATGCATATTATAAGACAAATAAAATGTTTTTTATCCTTAGATGCACGTTAAACTGTTTTTGGGAACTCCCAAAACAAAAATAGCAACATTTCAAATGCCATGATAGGAGCTCTTTAAAACTGTCGACGTCCTGGCAAGATCCTTGATAAGTTTACTGGGTTTCGTTGCTAGAGAACGACGTTCTTGCCCGCCAGCCAGTACTTTTGACGTCACGTGCAAAGTATGAATTAAACGCACGACCTTGACATTGCTAGCGCCACACTTAACTTTGAGGGCACCCTAGCTGCATGGGGTTCGAGCCCAGAGCTTTACTCGCTGTGCCACACAACCGTTCTTATTTCAATAAATATAACGTCCAGTACTATTATCATTCAGTCACACCCCATGTTTGGTCGTATTCATCCCACGGCTACAGGCACACCATGTACTGTATAAATGCAGTAAGACAGTGTAGGACATTGTTGGTTCACACGAGTTTCACTGCTGAGCGCAGGCATTAGTGTGCAGTCTCATACTTCACTGTTGCATAGATTAAGCCCATCAAAGGCGGCTGCCATGCCAGGCTTCTCTTCACTGTAAATTTAGCTGCAGGTTGTGATGGTGGGAGCTAACAGTCCTCATGTTGACACATAGGATTAGTCCCTCTGTGATTTTGACCCTGTCCCTGCTTGACTGCCGCAAAACACACAAGCCCATGCACACACGCTTCCAAACACACACACACATACACAAACATACCCTCGCTCTCACCCGAGATCAGTGCATTCATTAAAGCTAACATATTGCTTAAAGACGGCCTCTCTTTACATAAAGGCATGCAGGTTTTGTGCCGGGCCCAGTGTGTGAGGTAAAGGGCTGAATTTTAAACGTGACAGTGCCTCGCCTTCCCATTGACCCTGCTGAAAAAGCTCAGTGATCTCATTCTCCGCTTCACTAGAATGCTGCTGATTCTCTCCCTAGCTATGTTACCCTTGCTTTAAAGAGAGCCTCTGTAGAAGCTCACAATAGCATATCACTGCAGGCTACTTTTCTGTGTATTCCCTTAAAATAAGAGTAGAGGGAAAATGACTTAATTCATTCGCCTTTGATATGGAGATCCAGGCTGACCTCCTGTTTAAGCGCTTCAAAGAAAGAAATTAACTGCCAGAAAACATAATCCATCTGAATATGTGCAAACTTCAGACTGGCAGGAGGTGCGATGAGAGCTGCATCGTGCCGCTTTAAGCTCAGGCAATTGCTTGTGAGGACTTGCGAGTTGGTGTTATTGTTGCCAATTTGTTGAAATTCATTGTTGGCTTTTTCAACCTAAAGCTGACCGTATTACACTTGTAGTCATCAGATTCTTTGAGGTTTAGAGAATTTGTTGGCATTACATCTCAATGAGATCATAATGATATAGCTTGTATAAACTATTCGATTGAGATCACGTCCAGCGCTGTGGTGATCTTCCTGCCTCTGAAGCCCGTGTCCCAGCAGGGGATGGTGGTAAAGTGATATCGCTAAGCTCCGTTGTGTGTAAACTGACTCTGAATTGTCTTCAGGACTGGAGACCTGAGGTCAGGAAAGGGCAAGGAGGTAACTGCAATGCATGAAGGATGCATTATACCAGCAACTTGCATGGATCAAAGGCTCAGATCAGATGGACTTGACTGCGATACTGCAGCCGTGGTGTGTGTAAAGTTGCACTTCAGGCTCTCTAGAACAGAGGATGTGAACATCCTGGTCCATGCACTTCCATCCTCTCTGCTGTTTTGGGACAAACAGAGTTAATAGGGTGTGTCTGAGGCATTTGACAACAGTTCTTCTGGGGAATCAGTCAGTCCGGGAAAGGGGATACCTTCAGCTACCGCAGTAGACGTATACATAACAGCACACACAAAAGAGAGTGTTTGACTCCGGTAGGATTTTGCCTCATTTCCCGCACTGAATGAAAGGAAGATTTAGCTCTTGTATTTTCGTTCGTGGGAATATACTTGTATGAAGCGTTTTGGGAAACGTGTATGCCCCGGCGTTTAAAGTTGAAGGGGAAATACCACTTAAAGTGACACCACTCTCACCAGCAATGATAATAATGTGTTGAACATTATGTCAGACATCACTGCATAATGCCAGTCAGGTGAGCAAAACTAAGCAGTCAGTGTTTTGAGAGACCCTGGAAAGGTATTTTAGGCCCCATTTACACTGCATGGTTTAAGTGACCCAAATCCGTTTTTTTCCTCTCATGTGGATCAGATATGACCGGTGAACATGATCCGATTTTCTCAGATCGGATTCAGGCCTCACTCATATGTGGTAATAAATCGGATATGCATTTACATTAACATTTACGTTTACGGTGCAGAATTGCATTTAAAAATATGCTAAAATGAAAAAAGTTATTTTAAATTAATAATACAGGTATTTCTATATTTGGTGTATTTTTGGTCAAATAAAGACAGACTTTGTGGACAAAAACATTACCGTTTGAAACTTTGTTCTAAATTAATATTACAAAAAAGTATACTCTGAACCCCAAAGCACAAATGCCTTTTAATTGTTACTCCAATTCAGTATTTCAAATTCTAGCTTTTCATTTGCATAATGTAGACTAATATTAATACTGTAGCTTAACATGAGATTCTTAGTGTAGCCAAAATACAGACATTATCCTGAGAGACCCAGCCTTGGGTCAGAGGTGAAAAGTCACCCCATTGTCTAGTCATGTTTCATTCCCCATCACTGTAATGACCTTTAGATGGAGACATCAGTAAATGGAGGACTTGTGATACCTCTGCATTGTCACTGGCAATATGGTGAGATGGTTATCGAAAACGGCCTCTTTTGGCCACCCTTGGCCTCTGACTCGGCCCTTGTCATGTGGAGGGACAAATGGTTTCATTTTTGCCCTTTGCAAAATTTAGCTGGAGGACAGGATGATGAGACCTTCAAAGGATGAGGGCATTGTGTCATTCAGAGGCATTTCAAATGTGTGGATTTATTTTTAAGCTTTAATTAGTACTATGTCAGCTGTAGAGAGAAGCAGGAACCATTGAAAAAAAGTACTGACCTTTTTGAATATATATATTTACTTATATATACTTATATAAATATATATACATACTTTATATCACTTTATAAAATTTTAATGAATATACAGTATTTTAGCTCTAAAAGATGTGATTTTTTTTTTTTTTTTTTAGGATGTCTAATTTACGGCGATAAATAAAGGTGCTGTAAATAAACACTGCTGTAAATAAAGCATCTTAGATGCATAATGTAGTATAATATTTATTATTTACCTGTTTACATTTAAGAAATGTGACATGCACAATGTTTTTTTTTTAAATGAGAATGACTTTTGGTCCATGAAAGCCTTTTACTAATGAAACCACACAGGGAGAGAATCTTTTGGTCATCTTTCTCGCCCAGCAGTTGCCAATTTAAGTCACCTGATCAAAAGCATGTTTACCCTATTGGTGACCTTAAAGGTCATGTAATCAATACATATGATTGAGTGGCCCACTGTGTTTTGACCATTTTAAATTACACCCCCTCATTTTTTATCGAGGCGGGTAGCTTGTGTGAAAGACCAGTGCAGATCTAGCACTAGCAACATGCAGTCCCATTTTGTGCATTTGTGCATTTTGTGTCTTTAGCAACAGAGAAACTCATCCAGTTGGCCAGAATAAATCTAGTGGGACACACGTTTTGTATTTGCTTTAGGGTGCTTTATGGTGTTGCATTTTCTTATTTCTACATCTTATTTCTATATTATATACATCTTTAGACTGTGGGTTTTTTTTTCTTTTTGATTGTTTATATAACACAAACACACATAGACAGTTGTAAATGTGGTTTACTGGGACTCTTCATAGGCGTTCATAGGTGTTCTATTCTCTTACCCTACTCTAAACCTACACATCACAGAAAACGGTTTAAATTTGGCATTTAAAATATGTATATATATATATATATATATATATATATATTAAAAATATAAAAAATATATTTTTAAATATTTGAAAAACCCAAAGTAAGCCTACTATTTGTGTCTTCGGGGTTTTCGCACGTTTCGATCTGGAGATTCTGTACAATTTCAGAAAATGTGTAATTGCGCCCCCTACCGTATAACAGTGAAAACATGGATTTCTGGAAAATTCCATCAATGGCATTGAAGCGTAGTGTCATATATTATGGAAAATTCTGTCGGTGGCAGGGAAAGAGTTGATTATAATGATAAGTTATACATATATAATGATGTTGGACCAGTGTCACTTTGCATTATATTTAGCATACATTGGCTTTCTGAAAGTGGCCCATTCATTCAATTCATACGCCACAGTAGGTGCTCCACTCTCTTCCCTTTCATGCAGCTATAATTACTCTGACCAAGTCAAAACCTCTGTCTTAACCCATTGATGATGCCCCTACATTGCAGTGGGCTGCCATTTAGTACGTCATGGAGAATGCTATCTTCACTAGGCTAACCTCATAGTCCTCTGCACTGTACAGGAACCCTGCTAACGGCCAGAATCCCCTGAGTCGGTCTACCTCCTGCCCATTGCTGAGCTCTGCTGTTCCCCTGCACCGCTGCTCCACGTACCCATTAACCACTATTACCAGCTCAGGCCATTTCATGGTCAAAGAGCATTTCAGTGCGAGTGTTTCTCAGGTTCCCTGGGGCTACGAATTCATCCAAGTGTCTTTAAAACACATGTGCATGCTAAAGCTATATTCTTCATTTTTTGCACTATGACTCTGCATGATCAATAGTGTAACTCCAGTATGAACTGCACATTATGTGCTCGTGTACACAGAAGGGGATGAGTTTGTTTCAGCCTAGGATCTTATTCACGGCTCTCAGACATGATCTTCCAGCAGCATAGCTCAAAACGTGGCAAGCCATTTTTCCATGGCCTATGTGATGTTTGTCACTGTGCCAATTGCAATTACAATAACCACTAACATGTATTATTTTCAAAAAAGTTAAAAGTTATTATTTTTAAAAAAGTTAAGAACTATATGATGCACCACAAAATGATGATCGCAATGTGAGTACACTCATCTCTGGTAAATGCAATTTTAACTATGTATTGTTTTGGTCTGCTGAGTAGAATTTATTGTCATAAACTAAAAAAATATATATATATATATTTTCAATACTTGGCAAAATAAACATTTACTAAAACTTAATGCAATATAGACATAAAAAAATGCAACAAAATTAATAAAAAACTAAAAAACATAAATGTAAAATCTCATTCAAAGTGTTTTAACAAAAACTATATAGTATATCAATTATACTAAAATAACACTACTGAGATGTACTGGTAAGAATTATCATCATAACTTGTTTTGCATACTATAAACTTATATTATTTATGTATTTAGCTATTTTCTACTTGCACATGACATGCAGGGGCAACACATCCTGTGACTTATTTATTTGTTCGCTCATTTTATTTAAATCATAACTTAATTAAAACAAATACATAGAAATTAATATGTAGCCTTTTTTATTCTGTATGTCATGGCTCCTTACTTTTTCCCTCTTACTTGCCTGCCTCATGAGGAGATGGAAGTTGACATGTCCTGTGGTGTGGAACTGTGTCTAAAACCTTTTTTTTTTTATCGTTTACTGTTTTATAATTATTATTAATTTTACCATTTGAAAAATATTACAGAATAATTGTAGGCCTACTTTTTAGATTTAAATACAATCAGGGATCATATGTACAGTATGACTGTTCTGGAACAGGAATGCCTTTTGAATTAAAAGACTGTAAAGAGCAAATTCAGCAATGTTCCACCTTTCCTTGGCAGGAAATTATATCATGACACTTTTATTTGCCATATACACAAAACATTAGTCATTTGTAAGCCATTGGTATTCCAGGCCCCTTTAAATAATGATATAAAGGTGTTAAGTGTGTAATGATGTTATGTGAATACTGAAAGCTGATATTTAGGCTTAGGTGGCTTCATAATTGGTTCCAAATGCAAACATCCAGGCTTCTTTTGGACCCTATACCCCCAGTTTTCCCTCAGCAAGATTACCCAATCACAAATCAGAACATCTGGAACACCTCAGAAATAAAGTAATCAAAATCAACGTCAAGCTGCTCTATGAAGTTTATTCCCCAGAGTGAGCAGTCTGGCTCAAATCCTATAGCAGTTTTCTATGCTATATGATCATTTATTTCAGCATACATCTGTTATCGGTGAATCAAGCGCTTGGCACAAAAAGTTACGAATTCAGATTGACTGTCCTGTGTGACAGTTTCCTTGCTGGGTTATCATAACCCTGGTTGTCTTCTCTTCCCTACTGGTGCTGTTCTGCACAGCCAGATATGTTGTAAAAAGGTTGTAATTGATCGCTGTTATCTCTGAGCTCCTCTCTTTTCCCTTCAGGCAAGTTGTCTCGCTCTCCATATTGCTCCTGCCTGAGCTGTCCTATGGAACTGTGATCTACTCACAGAAGAGACGAAAAAATAAAAACGCTGTCTGATTGAGGCTGGCATGCTGGTGAAATTCTGTAATTTTTCTGCACAGAGTGATGGAGAGAGAGAGGGAGGCAGTGGCGTGGAGGGTAAACCCACCCACTGTCAAGATGCACACAAACTTAACAGCCCATGGAGCACTGACAGTCACCACAGCTGTACATTTTACGCTATGTGAAGCCCAATAATTAGCACCCCGGATTTAAGCGAGAGAAAACAGTGCCAAATATGCACACATACATGCTTCCATCCATTATAGTGCTCACCACAGGCTGTCTTCCATGGCTGTACCCCGTCCACAACTCCCTCCCTCACTTAGTCTCTCTCTCGCTCTGCAAAAGGAAAGAGCCAGGCACTGATTTCATATGATTTGTGTCACTGTTACAGTTGTCAGCTTGAAGCTGTCAGAAAAGAGCCTCGTTCTTCCTGTGCGAATGCAAACATGCCAGTCCTGCCTCGTACGAGACACTTGGATGGCAGTCCAGGAATATCTCAGCATGCGCTTTTCTTCCTCTGTAACCAGACAGCTGTTTGGGTCTGGAAATATATTGTTCAAAGACAATAGTTGAATATTTGATGTCTTGAGATGTGCCTAAACTATAAAGACGGTTTGAAGAGGCTTCCTCGGAGCATTACACATTTGTGTAGATTATCCAAAATGCACATTTAAAGGGAACAAAACACTTTTTTTTGCTATTATCAGTAAAATTCCCAGCACAGCCCCATTGACAGTTGAGTCTTTAAGCTAAGGCGACTGATATATTGCACAATTTTGTACTAAAATGTCAAGATCCATAGACTATCGACGTTGAGGAGGGGCGCAAAAAAGAGACTGCTGTTGTGTATTTTGTCCTACAGGCAACTATGGCAGGACGAATCAGTAGGCCTCAGGACAAAACTCGCTGTCACAGGAGATGGAGAGCCTGGCCGAGCACATTGACTGATTGTTAGCATTAGCGACTGTGAGTGTGATTAATATGCTTACTCCTGCTGTAACTCTCCGGAAAAAAAAAGAGTGAAAGAGAGCGCGAGGGAGAGGCAGAGCAAGATGCGCGTTGCTTAAAAACTAAACAGAGGTGACTATATATCGCCCTCTATTTTAAAGCCGAGAGTACCTAGACCGGGCATGCGGGCCGCTGAGGCAGAATGAATGGCTGTGTGATTCCAGGTGCGAGTACATTAATTTTTCAAGCCTAAATAAGACTGACTATGTAAGCAGGCCTTAATGAGCTTGTTGTGTGGGTTGCTGAGAGAGACAGAGACTGAGACTTTCAGTGGTGCTCTCACATAATTGCTACACTATGATGATGTTTTTTTTCCCCCAGTTTTCCGAAGCCCCCCAGCATCTGCTTGTTTGTAACAACTCACAATGCCAGTCCCCTGCTAGCACACAATGCTGCTTAAACAGTGAGAGCTGTACTCCGCCACAAGCTGTTGTGCCATTCCGTTGACAATAACTCGGATGCAATAATCCTTGCGGTAATGTATTAAACTTGTTTTAAAATGTAGTTTTAAATGATCTTTAATTATTTTGTAGCGCAGTTCTTAAAACCGGACCCAGACGTGTTGTATACCTGTACAAATTAACATATATAAACTTTTGTTTTGGATACCTGATAAACTATTAATATTACAACATGACATCATGACTTTTGCGTAAACATACACGCCACTTACTATTAATATTACAACATGACATCATGACTTTTGCGTAAACATACACGCCACTTTCAAGTTAAGTGGTGTGTTATCTATACGCATTTGAGTGTATGCGTGTATGTCTACGCTGTTAAATGTCCGAGCGAAACAAAGCAAAATGTAGCTCTACATCTGGAGAGTGATATTTTTTTTCTAGGATGGTAGGGGAAGACTCATATAAATGGTATTAACCCCAGTGACGGGTAGGTTTAGGGATGAGGTTGGGGTAAGTCATAGTGTAATGAAAGTGTAATGAAAATACGTTTTGGCGTGTCATACATACACCATTTCATGAGATCAGAATATTAAATAATTATGTCCACTAGTCCGATTAAAAATACATGTTATTAAACCATGGGAAATTTTGCAAGAAATTGGGTAGTTGATATGAATTAGGGATGGGCAACGATTAATCGCGATTAATCGCATCCAAAATAAAAGTTTGTGTTTACATAATATATGTGTGTGTAGTGTGTATAATTAATTTGTATATATAAATACCCACACATGCATGTATATATTTAAGAAATATGTGCATGTATATATTTTATATATATTTATTCACAATTAATATTATATATAAATATAAATATTTGATATATTAATAACACATTTTTCTTAAATATATACATGCATGTGTGGGTATTTATATATACAAATTAATTATACACACTACACAAACATATATCATGTAAACACAAACTTTTATTTTGGATGCGATTAATCGCGATTAATCGTTGCCCATCCCTATTACTTTTGGAAAGCTGACAAGTCCTATGGTGTGGCATCTCAAAATATATTTTTAAAAGCATCCATACATCAATACACTTATAAATACTCTATGCAGATTTTTTTTTTAAATAATAAAAACTTATTAGTTATTAATAACATGTATTTTATTATTACAGGACCATAAATGAAACTAAACTAAAATAAAGTAGTAAAAATAAATTTAAAACAAAACTTTAAATTGGATAGTTCACCCAAAAATAAAGATCGTCTCATCATTTACGCACCCTCATGTCACCTCAGTCGAAATAATGAATAACCCTTCTTTTTACACTGTAAAGTGTGATCAATTTGGTTTATTCAAACACGTTACATAGATCCGCACAGCTACACTTTATAAAATGCTGGGTTGTTTTAACCCAATTTTGGGTCAAATTTGGACAAACCCAGCCATTGGGTTACATTTTTAAATTACATTTTTAACCCAATGTTTGAGTTTGTCCGTATTTGACCCAAAATTGGGTTGAAACAACCCAGCATTTTTTAGAGTGTAAGAGTACTGATTCACGGTTGAGTCTGTTCTGCTGAATCATTCACAGAAGTGAACAAAGGCGTTCTTGATGACACCGATTCGTTTGATATTTTTCATCCAGCCAGCTTGTTGTCCCAGCGTCTGTAGTGGGTTCATCTGTGTGCCACCGATCCAAGGTTCAACACCTCCCCAGTCAACCCTACAGAGGAAAGAGGCCTGCCAGAATGAGGAATGATGCTGTGGTGCTGTGATTATTAGGATTAATTGTCTTTTAGTAGTGTGTCAGAGCATGTTGGCCATAAGAGAGGCAGTCACAGATAATGAGGGCCATTGAGAGGGCTTATTGTTTTCTCTTAAACCACACTTCAACAGAGGCATGCTTTAAAAGTCCTGTCAACGCAACTGAAATTGCACTCCTTCGACTTTGCAGTTAGCACTAAAGAAAAACATGCCTGCGAATATGACGGTGGGCTGTAGAAGTACAGTCACTCTCCACTGTGTAAGTATACAGGCATAACTTAGGGGATCACTGGTAGTTTATGATGATGCCATAGCTATAATGTTGAAACGGCTTTCTGCCGCCCACCCCCCATCCAAACACCTGGCACAGTCATAGGCATGAGATAACGTGACCTCTGCACTTCAGTGCGTTCCTCTTGACCTCCTACACGTCATCATCCTTGATTATCTTAACAGCCTGAACCCCTTATGCACTGGGCTTTGATCGCCCATGAAGTCGAATCCTGACAGGGATTCATGAGCGACGTCTTTTGTCTGGGATTGCTCCGCAGGGAATTATAGGGGTTTTACAGTCACGGCTCTTATGCTCCACATGACAGCATGCACCTGGACTTTTTAAACAAACATAAATGAGGAATTTGAATGTATGGACTCATGAGTTATGTTTGCGCTATCTGCAGGCCCTTGCCGTTAGCATGTCACGTATGTGTAACAGTATGTATGATGTTCGCTTATTCTGTGCATTTAATAATATCATAGTTTATATTGATCAAAGGACCAATTTTTGGGTAATTCCCCACTTTTGTTTGTTTTTTAGTTTAATCTTTTATTACTTCTTAGAAAAAAAAACAGATTTGCTCATTTGAGAACTTTTGTTCCTCAAATCAAATTTTTCACATACCTGTATACTGTAGAAGAAAATAAAAACATAAAACAGGAAATTTACACTATCTGATAATTTGACTTATTTTTTTAAAGTTAGTTCGGGTTGTAATTTGTTTTGTAGTATTTGTAAAGTATATATTTAAAATGCATAATTAATGAATGAATAATTCATTATTTGTACTTGTTACCTTAACAATTTTAATAATTTATTTCTAATAATGACACTTGCAACTTAAATGTAATTTTTAATTTATTTGATTTGCCTCTATTTTTTTTTATAAAACTTGAAAAAAAATGTATATTCATAAATATTTCTTGAGAATTAAATCAGCATATTAGAATGATTTATGAATAAATTGCACTTTAAAATATATTTAAATAGAACTTCAGAAATAGAATTTCACAATATATCTGTGGCACACAGATGAAAGTTTTTGCAAGATCCCAAAATGTTCAAACGCATTGTATTTTAAATAATAAAAGCCAACACAAAAACAAATTCACTGAGAATTATTGATTTTTTACAGTACATGTCCTGACCCTTTTAAGTGAAGCTGTTTAGTAGCAGTTTAGAACCTTGTTCTCAAAGTCAAATGGACATTTTCTGAGGAAAGTTGCAAATAGATGCTTCACTGCAAACAAAGCATCCAAACAGCTGTCACTTCAAGGGCTGTTCATTCATCATTATTAGATAATATGCAGGGAATAGCCCCTGAAAACCTCTATTACCTCTCTGTACCGTGCGCAAGTGCAGCACTGATAACCGATGAGGCCAGGCCCGGTGTAAAATTAAATTTACCATCATTAATTGCAACCAGTTTATAAAAAAAAAAGCAGTGTAGTCCCACGGCTTTTAGGTATCTCCCTATCATCCCCTCCAGGGATGGCCCTGTCAACTGAAGGCATCTGCTTCAGACTAGTAATTTGGATCTGTTCATATTCCCGAGGCCCTTTTAAATAACTTAAAAAAAAAAACTTTATACACACTGAGTTTAAAATGTCTTGTGATTTTGTTGCTATTAATTTAGCACCTGATTAAGCAGGTCTGCTTGACGTCTTGTCAAAAACACAATTTTAGGGGTAAGTTTACAGAGCACTAGGGGCTAAAAAAAAAAAAAAAACTTTAAAGACATTAAGTATAGTCTTCAATATGATTTCTTATCAGCTGATGTTGTTCATGCTAATTTGATTTCAAATGATTGCTGTCTGTGTCTGGCTGTTGAATTAAACTAATCCTAGAATCTAAATTGACGGCTCCTTAACATGACAGCTCTACATTACATTAATTTACTTTGTGCCCCCCTAACCCCCCATCATTTGCATCGTTTTGACTGCTTTTTCTGTACGATATTTTCATTTAAAGGGTTAGTTCACCCAAAAATGAAAATTCTGTCAGTATTTACTCACCCTCATGTTGTTTCAACCCCGTAAGACCTTCGTTCATCTTCGTAACACAAATTAAGATATTTAAGATATTAAGATCGCTCCTGCATACAGTCCATAGGCTTCTTGAGGGACTGGCTCTTGCTGTCCTCGAAAAGTCATTAAAGACATCGTTAAAATAGTCCAAGTGACTACAGGGGCTCAATCTTAAGTTTATCAAACGACGAGAACACTTTTGTGCGCAAAAAAACAACAAAAATAACGACTTTATTTCAACTATTCGTTTATCTCCCCCTCTGCGCGAGTCAGGTTACTAGTTTAATAGCGTAAGCTTCTGTTATTGTACGTCACACGCATCACACACACATGACCAGCGTCGGCCAATAGTGAGCCTACGTGTGACGTAGCTCTACCCAATCACACTACGTTAACTGACTTACAGTACAGGCTCATGGAGAAGGAAGTGAATAATTGAAATAAAGTCGTTATTTTTGTTGTTGTTTTTTGCGCACAAAAGTGTTCTCGTCGTTTGATAAACTTAATATTGAGCCCCTGTAGTCACTTGGACTATTTTAACGATGTCTTTAATGACAGCAAGAGCCAGTCCCTCAAGAAGCCTATGGACTGTATGCAGGAGCGATCTTAATATCTTAAATATCTTAATTTGTCTTCCGAAGATGAACGAAGGTCTTACGGGGTTGAAACAACATGAGGGTGAGTAAATACTGACAGAATTTTCATTTTTGGGTGAACTAACCCTTTAAACTGAATGGTGTTTGTTCATAAGGCTCCTCAGATATTCTTTATTTGATCAAACGAACCGTGCAACGTCACCAGAATGGCTGTTTTAGCGTCAATGTAATTTGTACACAGTTGAACTGTGGGACTTAAGTGTTCTGTGTTTAAAGACTGTAGTATTCAAGGCTAAATAAATATCCTTATGGCTATTTCTGCCCATATTATGTTATTTAAGCATAACACAGCTACTCGGTCCCAAATGCAGTGTTCCCTCAGGTCAGTTGATAACATTGAAACTTAATGAAGGCAGTTTTTCTCTCTCGGGCTTTTTAAAGGATGTCAAGGATGCAGGCTTTCCCCGTCCAACTCTACCCTGCAGTGTAACTATGCGCTCCCTGTTCTAAAGAATGGTTCAAATGCCAAATTGTGCTTTTCTGAGACATATTGCCCACACCATGTGGTAACATCGCTGTTTGTGTGTACGCATGTTTGTGCTTATACAGTGGGCTGGTGTCGGCACAACAGATAGTCACGAACCTAGAGGATTCGGTTTACCATTTCAAAGACGCCTGTTTTGTTTTTTTCCCTAAAGTTTACACACACACGCTTGCAAGCGCACTCCCACATGCTGCTTCCTCGGCTTATCAACGTGCAATGTGGGCTGCCGAGGCTGGCGTGAACAGATGGGAGGAACAAACCAGCGCAAAATAAAGTTAAACTAGAACAAAATGACTGCACGAGTGCTGCGGCCGCCCTTTGTTTGCCAGGAAGGTGATCCTCAGCATCTGGGGTTGATGGAACCCATGATTAAAATTACCAGAGGGAATGATTAATATCTTCTTAAAACGCAAACTTCCAGCTTATCAATCATCTCATTACAGCGCAAAAGTTAATTGTCTGAGGGGAGGGTGGGGGTCCCTGAACCATGAAAAAGTGTCCCACCCCTCGACATGTTTACTTACAACAGGACAGACCCGGGAACTCAACTTGTTTATCCGTGAGAGTCCACATCAGGCTCAGCGGTATACGGCACATTAAATCACTAGGTGTGTGTGTGCTTTTTTTTATGGCTCTCAAATGGCCTGCATGTAAAAGCATATTTTTCGTGCTCTGTAATTTACTCTTCTGCAGTATTAGCCATTTACTCAGAATTCCACCTCACTGGTTTCCCGTATTTTTTCGATCTAAATAGGCTAGACGGACGTCTTTTACCGTTGTGCTTGAAGCCGCCTTTCCACTGCACACGACATTCGCATACGATTGTCGCATTTCGCCCCCTAGTGTCAGTCGCACGGAACTTTGAGGTCGTGAAGCAACCGTTAACCCGGCAAAATGAATGATTTTAATGAATGTAATGCATGCATTAATATATACACACAAAACAAATGACCCTCAAAACATCTCAAATCATAGTAGATTTTATAGATTTTTTATTAATAATTGTAAAATATTTTTCTGCCATAGTTAATAATAACCGACATTTTACAGAAAGAGCGTTTACAGAAAAAAAAAAAAACAGTAAAGAGTAAAAATATTGGTAATTCTAGCCTCGCGCTCATAGTTTTTATTAGAAGAACATCACATCCGGTTGGCCGGTCGGTCGCGTACGGTCTAGCCGCAGAAGTTCAGATATTTCAACGGACCCAAAGCTCAAATCAGATCCGAATTTTCCGCATCCGCATATGATCAGAACTCCCCGCAGCTCCCGTACGACTCTCCATTGGAAATGAATGACTTCCGGTCCGACGGCTGTGGTTTGTAGTGTATAGTGGAGAGGTGGCTTTAGTGTCTAAGTTAAAAGAAGTTCAACTTCAAACATGCGCTCAATGTATTTTACCTTTGCACTTGCGTCTCGCATCTTTGGAAGCATCTGTCAAACTCTTCCTACATATGTGGCGCTCTAGATGTGTTATGGATGGAGATTGGTGTCAGATAGGACGGTTGTGGATACGAGGGGGTCTATCCTCGCTCCTCGGCCTGGCGTGCCCTTGCCTCGCCTCCCTCCCCCTGGCTGCCGGTGTGTCCTCCTCTTTGCCCTCTCTGCTCCGCTGCGCTCGCTCCCGTCTCTCTCCCCCACCTCTCCCTGCGTGCCTGCACTGCTTGAGCCAGCTGCTCCCACTTCATCTTCTGCAGCGTCACTAGCTGGGGTATTAATCATGTTTTTCGAGGGGGACACTCTGCTATTTATCTCTCTGACACTTCCAGCATTCGGAGCCCCGTTGCTGGGCACAGCCCATTGAGTAGTAAGATTACACATTACCGCGCTCCATTGCCTCTCCCTGCCCTCTCCATTGACTGGCTGTTCAACAGTGGCATTGCACTCGCACCATTGGACATAATTTATGCCTTACATGTATGAAAAAGCACACACCGGTCCTTTTTCTCTCTGCTCTCCCATCTTAGCGCTTTAAGTTGAGCTTAAACGTAGCATGTGGGCCTGTAATTGTGGCTATCCGTCTGTGCCCGAACTACTGTACATCAGCAGGCACTCAGGCTAATATCACCATTACTGTATGTTTACTCACAGTGATGGCACAGAGCAGAGCGAGAGATATGAGGCATCAAGCACGTTAGACGGCACTCACTTAGCGGCAGACTGCCAACACGCGCTTTGGCCTTCATACAAGCTGTTAGGTAGGTTCTGTCAGTTCAAGTCTGTCAAGCTTGTTTTCCTTTACCTAGAAAGTCTAAAATCCAGCAAAGGAGTTTTTGAGGTACTGGACTCCAGTTGACATGACGTTCAGAAGGCCTGTTTGATTATCGCCATTGCACTTTGTTACACTGCATTGCTTGTGCATCCATGTATTTATAGCCAGCGTAGACCACTTTTCGAGCGTTTGGGGAGGGGGAGGACGATGTGAATATAATTTCATCCCTCGTTCTCACCGTAATGAATCTATACTTGGAGAATGCTGTCCTTCTGGTTGCAATTGTGTATTAATGATTTCAGCGTGAGGGAATCTGTGGGAATTGAAGCATCTGTTAACTCCAATTACCTTGTGGTGACCTGCTTTCGTAGTCTGGAACAGCAATGAACCGAACTGCTGCAAGAGTACATAATTCATGTGCTTGAGATCTTTTGCTCAATTTGTTGTTTGTGGTCTGTAAGGGAGTAATTAATAGCTGGAATTTTTGAATCGGAAGAAGAAGTTTTGAATGCATGTGATGTTAAATTATATAGAGGATGCTGCTTACTGCTGAGTCATTGGTTTGAATCATGAGTGCATGAGTTTTATTTTATGTGTTTTCTTTTAGTTTTTGCTTTTCTAATTCAAAACTTTTTGTAGCTAAAGGTAATTTTTGAAAATCTTGTTAATAAGTTATTTGTATTTAAATTATGCTTAGTTCTGCTTCCTTGCATTCAAATTGCATCCTGTTTCAGTTAAAATTCAATTCAGGAATTGAACTGGAATTCTCCGTTCATTGAGTGGTGCACAACTCAGTTGCATGGACTGATTAAATTTAAAACTGTTTAAATTGTTGGGGTAGTTGGTATGGAAGCTTGTTTCCGCCACTGAATAAAAAAAAAAAGAAAAAAAATAGTTGTGACTTTTTATCTCACAATTGCGTGTTATAAAGTCAGAATTGCGAGATATAAAGTCAGAATTGAGTGATATACAGTAAAGTCGCAATTCTGAGAAAAAAAAGACAGAAGTGCGAATTTTTATCTCACAATTCTGACTTTTTTTCTCACAATTGCGAGTTTATATGTCGAAATTCTGACATCTTTTCTCAGAAAGACTTTTTTCCCCCCTCAAAATAGTTTATATCTCACAATTCTGACTTCATATCTTACAGTTCTGACTTTATATCATGCATTTGCAACTTTATATCACGCAATTCTGACTTTATATCTCGCAATTCTGACTTTATAACACACAATTGCGACTTTACTGTATATCTCGCAATTCTGACTGTATACATCTCGCAATTCTGAGAAATATTGTCAGAATTGCGAGATGTAAACTCGCAGTTGTGAGAAAAAAAAAGTCCGAATTGTGAGATAAAAAGTCGCAATTACCTTTTTTATTTTCCGTTCTGTGGCGGAAACAAGCTTCCATAAGTTGGAATTTTTTTTCTTGTTTCTGAAAGAAGTCCCTTATGCTCACTAAAGCTGCATTTGATCATAAATAAAAACATTATTATTGTGAAACTATATTTGAATATAATTTAACATTTTATTTATTATTATCATTGTTGAAAACCATTGTGATTTTTTTTTTACATCACTGTCATTTAGTTTGATCCTTTATGAATAAAAGTAGTACTTAGTCTTGAACAAAATAACCCAGGTTAAAATAAGTAAATATTCGGTGGGGTCACTTGTATGGTTGGCAGATGGCTATGTTGGGCCAATGAGAGAAACACATGGAGTCATTTCAGGCTTGAATGAAAGTGTCTGTTCCTCATGTGGCTGGAAGGGGTAAACTTCTGAAGTTCTGAAAATCTGGTTTCACATTTCTAGTCAGAATAGTAAAAATAAAAGCCTCTGAGCCATTTGTTTGGACTTTTCTGTCATGCTGTCTCTCACTCACACATGTAGGAGATTTGCTTGGGATGCTTGGGCTAGTAGTTGGCTAGAAAAAGTGGTCGCCTCCTTACCTTTATCGGTTCCCCCGGACTTGACTCTGTGGTCCTGTGTTGTGTTTGAAAGATTATAGATGCACATGCCTCATACTAATACCACCTGACATTTTAGAGAAACCCGAATCATTTCATGGTAATTTGCCCTTTACTTATCTTGTAAATCTTTGTGAAAAGAGTGAGGGGTGATAGGTGGTCATTAACAAGAGAAAACAGCCTGGGGCAGCTCAGAGGTTTTAGGACCCAGACTTTTCTCCCCCCTCCACACACACTTTCTTTTCCATTTCCTCCCTGCATCTAGGCCCTCATGGCAGAGAAGTTGGAGCACACAGTTACAGGAGATGTAAAAGAAGAGTACGGTTTAGGAAAAGAACATTCAGCCATCCTATCAGCATGTGAGCATGCTGTATCACTTTCCAATCATAACTGTTTTCTTTGGCCTGGGGACTCCAATGGGCCTCCAGAGAAGTGATTACAGTCAAATAGAAAATCCAACCCATAAACTTTCTCTTTTTTTCTTCCTTCCTCCCTCTCTTTCTCCTTCTCCCCCTTTTCTCCCTCTCTTGCCTTTCTCGGGGGACTCGTTGAAGGCACATATGGTTCAAATTCCTAGTGTGAAATAGGCCTAAACACCAATTATTTTATGGTACAAACACAGGGGAAAGATTTTCAGGCTTGTAACTTCTTACCGTAGATTAGCCTTGCTTAAGTTTTCTTGTGCGTAAAAAGGGAAATAGAAAGTATGTTTTATTGCAGACTTTTATGTCTGAGTTATTTCAGCTCCCCTTTATTTCATCCCTGTGCTTTTATAGTACGGTGTCATTGCAGGCCCTCCCCGTTCCTCTCTTCTAGCTTTTCAAGGAAAATCTTAAACAGGAAATAGCCACATCAGTTCGGACGGGGTCATATGACCGCTTACACAATTGGTTGATTTCTGAGGCATGTGAAATGGGAAAGTTGAGTTGGCTGTTTAAATAGGACCATAACACCCAAAAATGGCTGACTAAAGCATGTGTGAGCTCATGCTGGTCATGCACTGATCATTTATGCCTTCTGATATATCACAGTTCATGCTCTTAAAAAAAAAAAAAGTTTTGTGTTAGGGGTTGAGGGTGTAGTCCACCCAAAATGAAAATGTTGTCAAGATTTACTCATGACTTTCTTTCGTTTGTAGACCACAAAAGACGATATGTTGCAGAATATTAATGTTTTTTATGCAAAAAAACAACAAAAAAACCCATAAAAATAGGCCACTTCTGTATATTTCAAGTGCATTTATATTTTGCGCAGTTGGTTTTTCAACCTGATAATAAGAAATGTTTCTGGAGCACCAAATCAGCATATTAGTAGGATTTCTGAAGGATCATGTGACACTAAAGACTGGAGTAATGATGCTGAAAAAAAAAAATTACACTAACCTAAAGGATTATTAGGAATACCTGTTCAATTTCTCATTAATGCAATTATCAAATCAACCAATCACATGGCAGTTGCTTCAATGCATTTAGGGGTGTTCACCTGGTCAAGACAATCTCTTGAACTCCAAACTGAATGTCAGAATGGGGGAAAAAAAGTGATTTAAGCAATTTGAGCGTGGCATTGTTGTTGGTGCCAGACGTGCCGGTCTGAGTATTTCACAATCTGCTCAGTTCCTGGGATTTTCATACTCAAACATTTCTTTGGTTTACAAAGAATGGTATGAAAAGGAAAGTCCCGTGGGCGAAAATGTTGATGCTAGAGGTCAAAGGAGAATGGGCCGACTGATTCAAGCTGATAGAAGAGCAACTTTGACTGAAACAACCCCTCGTTACAACCGAGGTATGCAGCAAAGCATTTGTGAAGCCACAACACGCACAACCTTGAGCCTTGAGGCGGATGGGCTTCAACAGCAGAAGACCCCACCGGGTACCACTCATCACCACTACAAATAGGAAAAAGAGGCTACAATTTGCAAGAGCTCACCAAAATTGGACAGTTGAAGACTGGAAAAACGTTGCCTGGTCTGAGTCTCGATTTCTGTTGAGACATTCAGATGGTAGAGTCAGAATTTGGCGTAAACAGAATGAGAACATGGATCCATCATGCCTTGTTACCACTGTGCAGGCTGGTGGTGGTGGTGTAATGGTGTGGGGGATGTTTTCTTGGCACACTTTAGGCCCCTTAGTTCCAATTGGGCATCGTTTAAATGCCACGGCCTACCTGAGCATCGTTTCTGACCATGTCCATGCCTTTATGGCCACAATGGACCCATCCTCAGATGGTTACTTCCAGCAGGATAATGCACCATGTCAGAAAGCTCAAATCACTTCAAATTGGTTTCTTGAACATGACAATGAGTTCACTGTACTAAAATGGCCCCCACAGTCACCAGATCTCAACCCAATAGAGCATCTTTGGGATGTGGTGGAACGGGAGCTTCGTGCCCTGGATGTGCGTCCCACAAATCTCCATCAGCTAGATGCTATCATATCAATATGGGCCAACATTTCTAAAGAATGCTTTCAGCACCTTGTTGAGTCAATGCCACGTAGAATTAAGGCAGTTGAGGTGAAAGGGGGTCAAACACAGTATTATTATGATGTTCATAATAATCATTTAGGTGAGTGTGTATTTATATATAAAAGGATAATTGTATATATTCTTGATGCAATATTTGCCGATATCTCAAAAAATTCTGCGATACGATTCGATTCAGGGCTATATCGATTGATTGATCGATATTTAGGTATTATGTGCCAAGGTTACACAACCAGTTACATTTTTATTAACCAAAATATATAACATGAACGTTTAATTAAACTCCTTTTGCAAAAACGGATATATCTGTTCTTGTTCAATTTCATAAATCATTTTTTATTGTGGTTTTTTTATATCGATATTTTTCGTGTGGCATCGTATCGTTTGACATTTGATCGATGCATCAATCCATATCGATGTTGTTATCTAATAAATAAATATATATAATTCCGCTTTATTACTCCAGTCTGCAGTGTCACATATTTGAATTTGAATTTTGCGTACTGCAACCCATTTTATTAAATGTACACATTTAATCTGCCAATTATGTGAATGTGTCAAAACGCATTGTTAAGTACAAAGACGGCGTGGTTTTTGTGCGCTCGCTATGGTCACTACGTAGTTATATATGAAATCTAATCTGTGAACATGGGCGTTTGGAGCAGATAAGCAGCACTGAAGCTGTGGTCCTCCTCGGCTGGCGTCTGCAGAGGCGCTGTGAGTGTGCCTCTCACATGAAAGCCCCTGACCTGCTCTCAAAAAGCCAAGGAATGGAGCCCAGAACAGCACTCTGATAACAAGGATCTGGCTTCAAACATTGACAAAAGGATAACATCAAATGCCCCTCTGTATGTGTGTGTGTATTTGAGTGTGTTTGTGCACGTCCTTGGACATGCCCTATCTGTAGACCTTCCGCATTTTACCCTTTAATGATACTGTACATGGCCATGGCCGCAATATAAGGACTTAGATTCACCCCTCTTTTGATGAGCTGAAATTTTTCGGCAGAAGAAAGGAGGCAACATTTTCTAGAGGAATTCTCTGAAGGCAGGAAGATGAAAAGAGCAGCAATGACTGTGTGCTGAGAACAGCATCATAGGTACCCAAGCCTGAATAGAAAGCTCCATTTTTCTGCTGCAATTTAGGACATCAGCGCCCCACAAAATCACAGTTGTTTTGAGTACTTTCAAAGAGACCATTGTTTGTTTAAGACACCTGTACCCGTTGTGAGCACTTTAAAGCCACTTCTTTCTTTTTACATACAGAATTTGGTGAGTGGTGCAGTATCCACAGTACAATTATAGTAGTTCATCCAAAAATGTTAATTCTGACATTATTTACCAAACCTCTGTTTGGTTACAATTAATTTTTTTGTAAATATCCTGGCCATTTGCTTCAATATAAGTGACTAGACCTGTAAAGCTTCAAAACTGATGCAAAATCACCATTAAAGTATCATTTAAAATTGTCCATAAAACTTGTATGCTATACTGTATATTCCAAGTCTTCGGAAGCCATATAATACGGAAGCCTTTGTGTAAGAAACAGGCCAACGGTCATTATCCACTGATAATCTGCTGTAACTACCAAACAAATCAGTCTAATTCATTAACAAATCATGTACAGTATGTACAAGTCGTAGTCTGAGACTTTTATTTTTTATTTTTTTTTATTTTTATCTTAAAAGCCACAGTCCATATTTCGTTTCAGGTTATTCTTTTGTGTTTGCAAATTATTTTGATTTTAATTTTTGAGTGAGCTATTTCTTTAAGCAACTATGATTATCTCTTTCAACAGGATGGTTTATTTTGCCACAGACTATTATTCCACCACAGGCATATTCAATATGAAATTCTTTGCATGGCTTAAACAGCAGTTGTATGTAAATAGATAGGGAGATAATTATCCTTCCCTATTGAGTTTTCACCTTTTTTCCCCTTATTCTTTGTGATTATTATGCCTGAAAGTATGCTTGTGTGCCAAAACCCTAGGAACTCAAAGCGAAATCAGGGCAGCAATAATGCTCTAGCATGATGAATCGCCTCAATCTCACAAAGATTCCTGGAGGATGAAGGGATCCTCTGTTACCAAATCTCCTGTTGATTCTGATCCTGGTGTGTAACTCATGACCCTTCTTTTCCCGCTTCACTGATACTCTTCTCTCCAGCATCTGAGCCCAATCTTACAGAAGGGGCGATCCAAGACTTGGCTAAATGAGTTTAGCTTTGAATAGGAGCAGTTGTCTTATATGTCTGAAATGGAGATTGTCCTTTCTCAGTAGCCCTTGAAATATATGAATGTGCGAGTCAATATCTCAAAACAATGTATTTATGCGCTCAGCTGTCCCCAAAGTTTGTCTGCGAGTGAGTGGAAGATGGAGGTCATGAGCTGTGATATATTTGACATAAATTATTTTACATAAAGGCAGATGAACAGTGTTATACAGCAGACTCGATAACCTAATTATTTTTCATTATTAATTAACACAGAACATCTGCATGTTTGATCAGTGTAATTGTTTTACAGGCTATTAATTAAAAAATCTGAATTGAAATTACCTTTGACCCTATCAGATTTACAAAACACTATGCATTTATTATTTATATTTTTATGTATTTATTGTGTATTTGTATTTGTTAATATTATGAAATATTATTCACTTTTAAAATAAACATTTTCTGTTTTAAGATGTAATTTATTTTGTGATGCAAAGCTGAATTTTCAGTATTTTACACCAGTCTTCAGTCACATGATCCTTCAGAAATCATTCTAAAATGCTGATTTAGTGTTCAAATTAGTGTTGAAACAGTTGTGCTGCTTTATTTTTTTATTTTTTCATTTTATTTATTTATTTATTTTTGTGGAAACTGAGATACAAGGTAACACTTTACAATAAGGTTCGTTAGTTAACATTAGTTAACTACATTAGTTAATATGAACTAATAATGAATAGCACATATACAGCATTTGTTAATCTTTGTTAATGTTATTTTCAACATTTACTAATACTTGATTAAAATCTTGTTAACATTAGTTAATGCACCGTGAACTAACATGAATAAACAATGAACAGCTGTATTTTCATGAACTAACATTAACAAAGATGAACAAATGCAGTAACAAATGTATTGCTCATGGTTAGTGCATGTTAGTAAATACATTAACTAATGTTAACTAATGAACCTTATTGTAAAGTGTTACCTTTATATTAAATATAAACTATAAAATAAAAAATATAAATCTTTTGCTACTTTGTAAATATCTTCACTGTCACATTTGAAAAATGTTATGTTTTTTTTTATCTTACTGACAGCAAAAGGTAATGTATATTTATTATCATTAAGACAGTGGTTTTCCTATAAGCACAAACTATACTTAACTTCTCACTTCACAATCGTACTGAACTCAAAATGAGATTTCTATTCTTCTTTTTGTCTCTACACAATCCCAGTTGCAGATATCAGAGAGGACTCTTAAGCAGAAGAAATTCTAGTTAAAAAGAGGAAGATGGAGAATTATCGATCCCTTATCCCGAAGGTGTCCGTCGTATGCAGATGTCCCCAAGGTGCACCAGAGAAGGGTAAATTAAGCCCTTAAATGTGCAATTGGCAATAATGAGCTATCATTACTCAAATTACAGCAAGCACTGATTGGGTTTAAAGTAATGAAGAAAACAACATGATCAATCATCATCAGGTCCTGAGAGCATCAGGGTGGTGGCCGAGTCCTGCACCCGTATAGCTGGAGCAGAGCTCCATCTTCAGGAGCCAGACTGGAGCAGATACAAGAGCCCTCCAGCACACCAACACATGTGAACATCCTTCATGAGATTACAGTGGAACCCAGCACACAGAGATCATATCATATATATGGCAGACGTCCACCTTTGTCATCTCACTGAGGCAAGTTTGTTCTCGTCTGCCATTCTCATAAGTGCATTCTTTCCCTCCATATGTGCATGTTTCTAAATGACCTATAATTGCTCTTAAAAGGATGGTTCACTAAAAAATTCAAATTTACTTCAACAATCTGAAATTAGTAAATCACGTTAAAAAGATATTTTGAGCTGTTTACGTCCATACAAAGAAAGGTGTGTGATAACCGAATTTACATTTTTGGTCATCACAGTTTGCTTTCAAGAAATAATTCATAATTCATTATCACTATCAGCCACCCTTTATTTTAAAGGCTCTCTTCAGTCATTGTTGCCTGGAGATTGAATTGCTTTCGAGAAAGGATATAATAAATAGTAGCTTTTTATAATCCAGGTTTTAGCGAATGGCGAAGCACTTGCACCGCCACACTTATTTCAGTCTGGCTGCTGACAAAATGATTTTCTTAAATAAGTAGTTTTAGGAAAGAGAGAGTCATTTATGGCACAGTTCACCAACCGATAACTTTAAAAAGATAAGGGAGTCACATAATGAAGTGAATTGAAGTCATATTAGGAGGAATAAGCAGATGAAGGCCATAAAAATGAATAATATAGTCTTTGTGTGGGACAGTTATATTTTTGCATGCGTGATTTTTAATGCCTCTAATGAATCGAGAGAATCATGCACCCCAGCTTTTAGGTAGAGCGAAATCAGCCTGGTGGTTCATCACCATTTGCACATGGACTTCTTGAACGTTTCGCCTCTACACTCTTTTGACGTGTCTGGAACAAAGTTTTCTTGCAAATCCAATGGTGGCCTGGCATTAGTGTGCATGAAGGCTTCTGAAGTTGCCATCATCAATAATGAGGTCTCATTTACACAAATTACTCTGAACGCTGATTAGGTATTATCTAACGGCAAGGGCCACCTCGATCAATCATCATCAGTGCACAGAGCGTCGATGGACATCAAAAGGTTAACCCAGATCCAATGGGCCCCTGGCAGTGTCAGCACAAATCACTACGGCAGGGCCGCCACTCTGTCGATAGAGCAGCTAGACAATTAGGTAATGATTAAAATAGCTGCACACTGGAGTCAATAAGAAAATGAGCCATCCCGGCATAATTTTACAATGATTTGTTTACCGATCTATATGGAAGCAGGAAAATAGGCACTCGAGTGCAGTGATTGAATGCCGGCCTGAGTGTCACTATCGTGAACTTTTCAGAGTTGTACTTTATTATGTGGCTGAGGTCTCTAATTGAGAGTCGTTCGCATGAAGCTGTAGGATTTTACTTTACTTTTGGAGTGTCTAACATTGATATATGTTAATACCTGTTTGTGACCGTATGCTCTTTTCATAACAGTGATGGTTTACTTGTTGTAAGATACTTGGGGCTAGATTTACTAACAGCTTGTGCCTGTGAAAACCCTCTTTTGGCATTAAAAAAAAATGCTGTCAGATTTCATAAAAAAAAAGCGCTGAAAAGGCGTGGACAGGGTTATTTTTGCGGCTGACCTTATTGCATATGCATTTTTAGGAGTTTCGCTATCAGATGCAACATTTATGGGAGGAGAGTATTTAAATGAATCATGCAAGGTGATTTACTATGGTTTGCCCTAGTCAATTTATGGGTATTTGTGCCATTATACCGCCCCAACATGACATCATGACTTGCGTAAACATACATTTGCGTTATCTATACACATTTTGAGCTATCCGCGTATATGCGTGTATGTCTACACTGTTAAAGGGTTAGTTCACCCAAAAATGAAAATTCTGTCAGTATTTACTCACCCTCATGTTGTTCCAAACCTCTATGTGTTTATTTGTTCTGCTATAAACAAAGGCAGATATTTGGAAGAATGTTTTAATCAAACAGATCTCATTCCCCATTGACTACCATAGTATGTATTTTTTCCTATAGTAGTCAATGGGGAATGAGATCTGTTTGATTAAAACATTCTTCCAGATATCTTCCTTTGTGTTCAGCAGAACAAATAAACACATAGAGGTTTGGAACAACATGAGGGGGAGTAAATACTGACAGAATTTTCATTTTTGGGTGAACTAACTCTTTAAATGTCCGAGTGATTCTGCGTGTATGTACACGCCGTTAAATGTGCAAGCGAAACAAAGCAAAATGTAGATCTACATCTGGTGAGCGATATTTTTTTTCCTAGGATGGTAGGGGAAGACTCATAAATGGTATTAACCCCAGTGACAGGTAGGTTTAGGGACGGGGTTGGGGTTGGGGTAGGTCATATATTTATATACAGTAATGCAACGTTAAGTCAACGGCGCTCATAAACACGCTGAAAAGTGATTATGTGTGTTTATAGCATGCCAAAAATGGAAATACGAATTGCTGTGTCCTACATACACCATTTCATGAGATCAGTCTGACTGCCCAAAAAAGCACATCTTAAATCAGATGCTAATATGAGCTGCTCTTGGTAGAATGTGTTGGTCATTATGGAAATGATCTGTCTGTGTTCTTTAATGTGTGAATTGTCTGTAAATGACCCAGAGAACTTTTCACTCCCATCGGCTTAGTAAATTAGGCCATTTATCTAACAAGTACAGTTGTACCTGACCAAGTGCTACATCTTGTTTTTGTTTTTTGTATGTGTGTCTGAGCTGAGACGGATGCGCTCAGCTAAATAGTATTTTATAAGTAAGCATAGGACATAATCATAGTGAATAGGCTAATCCTAAACGTTCTCTTCTCATGTAGCAATTCAATTCATTGAAGTGAATCAGAATCATCTTGAAAAAGATTTTTCTAAAATTTTTAATGCAATTTTTATGTCTGTGTGGTGTTTTTAATATGAAAACCAAATGTTGATAGTCAAACCATATGCAAATTCATCAGTCAGAGTAATTTCTCCTTAAAACGGCTGTGTATCGAAGACGTGATTTGAAAATGCCATTTTTTTCTAACGTCACAAATCTACTTTATATGCTTTTCAAAGCATTGCTGATTTTTAAAAGGCAGCTGTCTGACTCTGATATGGCGAATGCAAACATGGTTTGGTAACATTATAAACACATTAGCTATTTGATAACATGGTCAAGCCAATAGCTATTACTGTTATGTATCACTCTCTACATTGTAGAGAGTGATACATAGAACACATTACCATTCTGATACATCAACTATAATTATAATTCGCCTATAATTCGCTCTTTCTCTTCTACTTCTGAATCGATTTCTAGTTCAAACACATATGGCTGAATTAAACCAATATTTCCACTTGTAGTGTTTTCTACAATGCCGAGTAGATCAGGTAGTCACAACTGGTGTGATTGAGCGGAGGCGGAGACTAATTTGCAAGGGTGTAGAGTTACGTTCAAGCTATTTTAAGGCATGAAGAAATTGTTTTAACACGAAAAACATTTAAATGTCATTTTGATTATCAAATGATAAGTTTTAAAGGATTACAATTATTGACTGCAGGGGGATTTTAAATCAGACATTTAATTTAAATGAAGTTTTTGGTTATGAAAATGTAAGATATTCTGTTTATTTGTCACACGTTTAACGGGTAGCAATGCCTTTTTTCCCCTAGATATCAGATTCTTTCTCATAATGCTATTTATATTAGTTTCCTTACCCTGAACCATTTCCTAAACTGGTCAAAGTATTAGTATGTATTAACATGGTCTAAGGTGGAATATATGTTGGCCGCACACATTTTGTGTGTGTGTGTGTTTGTGGCTGACGTGTAGTCGTGGGTCAGAGCTGCTGTTTGGAGGCTTGCAGAAGAGAACAGTTGGCAGTCATCATGCTGGAATAGAGAGGTGCTAATGATGACTGTAACAGGAAATGATGGACAGGATCACGTCTAAAAATAAGCTTGATCGGAGTGGGAGTGTTGTTTAGATCTTGACATGAAATGTAGAGAACGGTTGGTCTCCTACTACTTAAATAACCTGCAGTTCAGCATGCTAGTGCTTGAAGCATTTGGTTGCACAATAGAGCATCCATTCAAATGTACTTTTATTTTTACAATATTGTAAGAAATGGTAAATGCCAAAACACTTGATTTCAATTAGCATGTTTCTATAAACAGCGGAATATGGACTGTGAATCTAAACTGCTTCCTTTCCAATCCTGTTGTCAGGCAGTCAATTTCTCTGATTTGAATAAAGGAAATGAAAGACCATCTTGTCACCCAGAGTGTTTGACTACTTTCTGATATAGTAGGCGGGGGTATGAACATGTCACCTAATTTTGGGTATTATTTGCACGGCATTGTGGAGGAAGTGATGGCAAATATGAGAGTGAAATGAGAGAATAGAAGGTGCAGCTGGGGTCATATTGCATATCTTCACTTGGACGCATAACAAAACTGTTTTGTGGCCTTGCTGCTTTAATTCTTAACTGACAATAGTTATTCATCATTTTTTCAGCTGGCCGAAGGAGAATTTCCTTTAGGTACTTATTTACTGTAAAAAACAGAGATTCAATTTTGTATTTTTTCCCGGAAAAATGGGAGTAAATTGCCCCAAACATTAAATTTTTTACTAATCTTTGTGAAACACTATCCCATTAAACAGTTGTAATCACAATTTTTGCATCTAAATCTGAAATGGAGTAAAGAAAGGGGATAATTGCTTTATGGAGTGGCAGCTTTGCTTCTTTCCTTCCTCTTCTAATACACTTGGATGGCTCAACAAGGTACTGAGATATTTTTTTTTTGTCTTAAATTACTTGAAAGAGAGCTTTGCACTCTTCCTGCATGCTAACTGCTATCAGAAACGGAAGCTCCAAATCCCTTTGGTTGAAATCCAGTGGTGATAATTTCATTGAAAACATGTTTTGCGAGGAGAAAATGGCATTATTACCTAGTTTGGTGGATTATCTTGTCCAGAAGGCCTTTGATGTGTGCACAATCACTGAAACACAGCCTCTGATCTTTGGGGGCCAGAATGAGTGGATCAGATACAATTGGGGGAAAAAGCCCTTCATTTCAAAGATCACAATATGAGGTCTTGCATTTCAGTGATATAGCTAAATCATATCACAAGGAAGCTAATAATCCCCTGGCATCAGAGAAAGTGAACCCAAAGATGTTCACATTCTTTATTTTCTTTATTAATATCCTAATTTATTTGAGTTTACTGAGGTTAAGGTTAACTAAAATATTAGCATTCATTCTACAATATCTTAACAATTACATTTAAAGTAGTGTAACACCATTGGATTCAGTCGTAAGATATTTAGTGCACCAATGCGATTTGTAATTTATTTCCCTCAATGCAAAGAGCCTAATTAGATGGATAACTCAATAAAGAAAGTGAATCTTATCATTTGCACAGCATGGATCTTCCTTGTGCTCTGGTTCGGTTCTAACCGAGGACTTTTCAGCAAATAATAACTATTTAATCTGCTCCTTCTAAGATTATCTGACCCCTCACCATTCTCATTATATCTAAGTCTATACACAGTGTAAGCTGTTACCCATGCCAGCTGGTGGTCTCTTGTCCTCTCCGCCTCGATCAGAGCAGGGGAGCGGCCACCTCTCTGTGTGTATCCCCATCTCCAAACGGACTCCTCCCGGTAGGGTCCGCTAAATGGATAAGATCTAATAGCCTGGAACAAACACTGTGGTCACCTTCTCTAATGGATTCCAGTGGGGAAGTACACTAATTCAGTATGATTTGAAGATAGGAGAGGATGTTTTTTTTTTCTTTTAGAGTGAGATTAAACTCTTGTGCTTCTCAAATGCCAAGCGTCACGCTGTTCCTGCTTTTCAGTGCTCGAATATGGTTACAAGTGTTATTACTCCCACCATTTAAGAGGCCTGATCTGGAGAGATTATTACATTAACCACAGGGCACTAGTTTTCTATCCAGGGGGATAGTTGTCACTCTAGGGGTTGTGCACTCTGTGTTCGAAGATCATCCAAGCTTTTGCCCCAGCTTCTGAGATGCCAAGTGTCTTACACTGGTTATGGCCTGTGGCCTAAAGAAACTACATGAATCCATAAAGCTCACTTTGTTCATTTCTGTCATTCCTTCCTTCCTTTTCCTTCCTTTTCCTTCCGTCTTTCCTTCCTTTTTTCCTTCCTTCATTCCTTCTTTCCTTCCTTCCTTCCTTTCTTTTTTTATTTCTTTATCCTTCCTTCCTTCCTTCCTTCCTTTTATTTCTTTCTTCCTTCCTTTTTTATTTCTTTATCATTCCTTCCTTCCTTCCTTCCTTTCTTTTTTATTTCTTTATCCTTCCTTCCTACATTTCTGTCCTTCCTTCCTTTATTTCTTCCTTCTTTTATTTTTTCCTTCCTTCCTTTTTAATTTCTTTATCCTAAATTCCTTCCTTCCTTCCTTCCTTCCTTCCTTTCTTTCTTTTTTATTTCTTTATCATTCCTTCCTTCCTTCCCTCCTTTATTTCTTCCTTCCTTCTTTTTTCTTCCTTCCTTCCTTTCTTTTTTATTTCTTTATCTGTCCTTCCTTCATTTCTGTCCTCCCTTCCTTCATTCCTTCCTTTATTTCTTCCTTCTTTTATTCCTTCCTTCCTTCCTTTCTTTCGTTCTTTTTTATTTCTTTATCCTTCCTTCCTTCCTTTATTTCTTCCTTCCTTCCTTCCTTTCTTTCTTCCTTTTTTATTTCTTTATCCTTCCTTCCTTCCTTCCTTCTTTCCTTCCTTCCTTTTATTTCTTCCTTTCTTTCTTTATTCCTTCCTTCCTTCCTTCCTTCCTTCCTTCCTTTCTTTCTTTTTTATTCCTTCCTTCCTTCCTTCAATTTCCCTTTAGGGGTTATGTAACAGTTTTAATTGAGTAAGTGCTCACAGGCAATAAACGATTACTTGTGCTGAGTATCTCACATAACTTCTTTCTTTCTTTTGTTCGTTCCTTCCTTCCTTCCTTCCTTCCTTCCTTCCTTCCTTCCTTCATTCCTTCCTTCCTCAATTTCCCTTTAGGAGTTATGTAACAGTTTTAATTGAGTAAGTGCTCACAGGCAATAAACGATTAGTCCTGCTGAGTATCTCACATAACTTCATTAGCATCATCTCTCCAAACTGACTGGATACCCCAGTGTTTTGTCTGTTAACTTATTGTCAGTAAATAAATATGATCCTTCACTGTGCAGACAGCTGTACTTGACAGCTTTGTTGCTTTTGCAATGCTGCACACTGTCATTCTCGACAAGGGAAATGTTTTATATACTCTGACTGTGAACTGGGGAATGGAGGACATTTGCACATGAATCAATTGTATCCTGACAACTGTTAGACAGCTCAGAATCTCAGAGAGCCGTAGACATGAGCTTTTTCTCTTTGTCACATGCAAACTTAGTTTGGCTTTTGTTTATTTCATGTACTATTTGTGATCCAATGGCAGTATATCAAGGTGAGCTTGTTATTAAAAGAGTGAGAGAGGAGGAAGCTTCAGTTATAGAGCCAGAGGACAGGAAATTAGATGAAACATTATTTTTGTTCTCTCTCATAACCATTTGCTCTTTCAACAACTACTTAAAAGTGAGTCACTCACATTATGTTACTGAAGGTAACTGTTTGGCATTTCAGTCAGGCTTAAAAAGCCCTTTCCAGCTTGGGCATTTGGTAACAATCTGTCATTCATGAAGCATTACAAGGAATGAAATGCATTGGGGAAAAAAATAATAAAAGTACAGCATGACAGTTTTCCTAATTATTTAGTTTTCCATAAATAACATCAGAATTATCAGACTCAAACAGTTATTTCTGTGTTCAGTAGAAAAGCTTTTTGATATTTAGTCTTTTTCTGACTTTGGCTAGAAAATACTTTGTTTTACTTTTGGCTGACTCTGTTCACAGCCTTAGAAGAGACTTCTCAAGCCATAAAGTAATAGACTAAAATGTGAAATTTAGTGAGAATCTTAACTTACATAACTTATTACCTTATTACATCCAATCGTGTTTTAATACTTGCAGTATAAAAGATACTTGGAAAAATAAGTGTTCTTGTTCTGGGCCGTCAAGTTTCAATCCCTTAGGAGCCTGCTATGTGGCAGTGATCCACCTCTCAAATTTAATAAAAAATATCTTCATTTGTGTTCCGAAGATGAACAAAGGTCTTACAGGGTTGGTACTTAATGACTTAATTTTCATTTTTGGGTGAACTAACCCTTTAAAGCAGTAGAAAAGATTACCACCTTAAAGACTTAATGTTTACATGATTTATGAATTATTTGTCACTATGGTTTCAACTTGCATGCATTACTCAAGGCTTCAGTTACCTGTCCTGTCCCTACAGTCAATATTTGATTTCAAACTGCTAATTAGTTAAAATTCTGTAAATGACAGGGGGAAACAAGCTTGCCGAGTCCGAAATTAGACATGTGCTACATGTTAATATTTCGTCTAACAATTCTTGAATTTGTCAGACACTGGACATGAAAAGAAATATTTGATGGTTGTCACACACTAATTATGGGCTACATTCATATACTTGTTGAAGCCTATTGAAGCCGATTAAACTAACCATTAGCAAAATTGCAGTCTCATGACATTACAGGCATTACAGGAAACGGACAGTGGCGCATTGATCTGTTGTGCTCAGAGATACTGGGAGTGTGGCGTTTCACCCTACCAAGAGTTTGACAAGTGTCAGTGATCTCGCAGTGTTCCCAGTGAAGAGCTAATCACAGCGATCAGTGTTCTTTTAAAGCTTAACCAGCCACAGTAATCTGTTCACACTCGCTTAGACCCTAATGGCTCTCAAGTTCCACCCCCCCGGACCAACAAATCTCCCGACGAAGGATAGGCAGCTCTGCTCCGAGGCTGATCAATTAAAATGACTTTAGCATTTGCCGGCCCATCAATAAGTGCTCCCCTCTGGCTCAACAGTTCTTGCCTACGCTGTACTGGAGGGTTTTGGGCTGCATGCGGGGAGTCGGTTGTTTGCGATGAATGGGCTTCAATGTCATAAACAAAGCAAATTCGCAGCCAGCAATCAATGTGACGAGAGCTAAATGTTGATTTACTTTCACAGCGCCTCCGTTCACACCTCTGAGACTGTTGCCGGGCTTATCTCATCAAGAATGGATGCAAATTGAAAGTTGGTTTTAGAGTAACGCCTCTACTCATCTAGAAACTTCAAATATAACCCCAGGGTTTTAAAAACAGAAGCACTGAACAGGAAGTCTACTGTAGGATGGTGTGATGGATGCAACATTAAAAGGAGTTCATTTCCAAGTGACTAAATTGTCTGAAATCTGAAGACAGCTTGGGGGGAGTCACTGTGTGATTGTATAGACGCACATTTCTTCATTCATCCCCCTACAAACTCGCTAAGACTAATGTAGATTCGACACCATTCACGGATTAAAAATGACACCATGACAAGCTCCCAGTGGACAATTATGATTTATGATACACATTTTTTTATGGATTTACACTGATGCTGTCAATGGCTTAATACGTTTTACTGCTGCAATGTGAGCTGTATTCAGTACACGGCTGGGAAGACTGTGCTAAAAGAACAGGCTATAAATGGGCTAAGGTGCTCCCCAAAGGGAAACGCACTAGACATGTGTTACTAAATCTTTCAGAGATGCCATCTGCCTGCGTGCAAGCTGTTAGAAGCTGTGACCTCTGTTGGCATTAAGGTCACCCAGAGCTAATATTGACCTTGTTACATTCCACCATGGATGAAATAGATCTGCATTCCGAAAGTTACTACATATATAAACATTTTATCCACGAAAGGTTTTTAAACCCTTTCATAACTAAATGGTGTAATAAATTGACCATTTGGGCTTTAAATTTCACTATTTTTATCCATTGATGTTTTATTTCTTTGTTCACATGCATTGATTTAATATCATGCTTATTTATCCGTCATCTATTTTCTTTATTCTGAATGCATATTTGAATTTCTGGTGCTCTTTGTGGGGTGGTCAAAAATGACCAAATCTCTTTTTTTAAAATCAATAGACCAATTTTTTTGTGGGCGGAGCTTAGGTGGAAGCAGAACGATCCCTCTGGCCACTTCACTAACACTAGTGGAGAAAATCAGATTTTATCTTAATGTGTAAGGTCACTCACTGTCCAGGGCCGCGATTGTTATTTTCAAAAGTTATTTTTAATGGATGGAACCAGATTGGCCAACCCGTAGCCTACACGCTCACTCAATACATGGACGATCTGACAGGATTAATGTTACCTCAGTTGAATGGCCTGACTTCTACACCTACCTAATAGAGAGCCTAAGTCCCTCCCCTTCCTGTCGACCACCATGTTACTTTATTTTGGAAAAATATTGTATGGTAGTCAATGGCGAGAGACAAAAAATATTTTGATCTCGTTTGAATTGTGCCCTGAATTACACACGTGATGTTTGTCAATTTAAAAGATACATTTTAAATTCAAGAAAGTCGCAGTTTGATGTAAAACCGTTGAAGTATGACAGTAAAAATACGTTATTACAAAGACTATAAACCCAAAAGGCACACATTTTCTCTCAGTGAATGAAGCTTTACTGAAGCTAACGTCTATCATTTCTTCTATAGTCTTACGTTATAATCGTAACGTTACGCCGTATTATATAAAAATATTTATTTACCTTGTTTTTCAACATGCTTTCCACCATGGCACTTTATTCACTTCATACATTTACATGGGCATTTCTCCACATTTGTTTCTGTTGATTTGAGTATTTACATGCATGTATCAGAGAGCAAATAGATTTGACACCTCAGGGTCCAGGGCAACTCTCAGGACATGAGTGAGAGACCATAAGGTCATTCTACATAGACTCCTACGCTAAAGTGAGGGCACTGCTTCAGGCCATTTACACTATAGCTCGCTGGACTCTTCCATTGTGTGGAAAATTCAATATTTACCGGCTAATATGGCTAAACAAAACGAGAAAATTCTTCGATTTACAGGTCTACAGGTTGTCAAGATTTGTATGAAGTGTTTATTTATTCATTAATTACTGCATTAAATTAACATGTGCTTGCTTCCAGCTTGTATCAATGAGATAGTGGAGAATAGCAACACTTGCCCTGAAGCAGCAGGTCGTGACTTTAACATACCAACCCTCCAACCTTACAAGTGACTGACAGGGAGAGGAAGCTCACTCGAGCTGTTTCACATGGGAATCACAGCTTGCAGCAATTTTAAAACAAAACCGTCTGTCAGATTTTTGTGGGAAAATTTAATTGTGTGGGGTTCTTTTGGCTCTTTCTCTTAAGAAAGCCATAGGTCCAAAGTTTGTTGGTTCAGATAACATTTTTTAGTCAAACTAAAGGCACAGCTGTGTTTTCTGTCCTCCCCTCAAGATCACTAAATAAGAATTTTCTAAAAATATCCTGATACGAAAGACACTGATAATAATTATGATGCCATTTTTCTGCAAAAAAGAAAAGATGCTTTGGCTATTTCTTATCCTCCAAAAAACAAATCGGTTATTAGTTGAAGTGGGAAAATTCTTATTGGAATTTAAAAAATTGCTAGTCTTGTTCCTGAAGTTCCTTTTGCTTAGCACCATGTCTTTTTACTATGCATATGTGCTTCAATTAGCTGGCACTTGCTCAAACTGGTGCCAGACTTTATTAATGAAGGGTGCCTGAGCCATGAAGCTGATGTACCTCAAAGACGTCCTGCCTTCGGGGAGAGCAGCAAGCTGGGGGCTTTTCTTTACATTCTTTAGTAGTACTTCAGGAAGTTCAGTTTGTCTGAGGAGGGGGTCCCCTCTGAGGTTTTCTCTGCACGTCCCATGGGTGTCTTTTCCTGCAGTAATGAGGCCTCCTGGACTAGAGAGTTTCACTTTAAAACAGGGAGTAATGAGAGAGTTCTGGCAGAGGGAACAGGGATTTGTACTCTTCAGTGAGACAAGAAGGTCGTAGAGACAACTTTTATTTTAGGAGGGAAGAAATGTCGATGGCGGAAAGGGGTATGTTCCAAAGACTGCAGTCCTAGACATGATTACCGTTCGAAACTACACACCATACTGATGAGGATGTGACCTTAGAGGCTGACTTTACCTTTGTAATCCCAACCTAAATGGCTGAACGTTAAATATGACGGTTTGGAGATGAAATCGCTTAGTGCCTTTTTACAGCCCCTCAATAATTTTATCAAGAACGAAAGGCACGTTAGAGCACCTCTGACCTGAGTTTAAGCACACATACATTTTACATCTCAAAGACAAGTTTTGACCATTTCAAAATGGTATTACTTTAGTTAAGCATTGTTGAGAAATCCAGTGAAAGTCCTGAAAAGGGGTTTTGTGCATGAGTTGCTCAAGGTCAAATGTAAAACGTGTGTGTTTTTAAAACCTCAAGATCAAGAATGTAGCATGATTGTAAATCTGAGCGGAGGACACCAATGCCTCAATCATCTACCACATGGATGAAACAGTGGTAGTTAAGCAATGTTACCCTGTGGAGCAGATTGCAAACAATAGCCTCTTTCTGCGTTCCTGACCTTTTAATTGACTTTTTCAACCCTCGCCGATTTTTGAATGCATTGCATCATTTTGTACCTTTTCAATAGCAGGCACAACACTTCAGCTTTTGAAGGTAAGCTTCCGCACAAACGGGGTCCTTCACTTGGTCATGACTCAACCCGGTAATGGAGGGGCACCTTTAGAACCTGCTGGCCCTGAGCTGAAAGGAGAGATGTGGTGCTCATGCCATGCCTCTCTTGCAGTAATAACAGTTGCCGAGTCTTCAACCCCGCCACATTCAGCTATAATTGCCCCTGACAGCGGGGCAAATCATCAGCACAGGGATCTGATAAGCATTACAGCCAGATGACAGCACACAGAAGTGTATTAGCAACACTGTGACATATCGCATTACCACTGTGAATAAAATAAAGCCTATATGGAACAGTGTGGCAGTCAAGTGAAGCCATTCTTTTCTCTCTCCTAAGGGACTATTATGGTCCATTTGCTGATGCTGATAAGTTGTCGGCCCCCTCCACCCGCCCAACTGTCACCTTGGAGTATAAATACACACTTCACAGCGACACACACACACTGTATGCATTGTCGTAAGGATAAGTGACATTGTAGGAATCGTGTGGACAACAGACAGAATACAAATCTCTGGATACAAGCACAAGACAAACTGGAATAGCTGGCAGTAAGTTATTATGGTAGTCTGTCAATGCAACGCATTCTCATCCCAAGGCGTCATATTACTGACGCTTTTGCCAATGCGTATCAGTGATGCGCGGGTTGATCCGAAATGAGCGGGTGCCTGCGGTCACCCACGGTTACCCGCAGTTACGGGTCATCCAAAAATGTTTTTAATGATATTCGGGTCGCGGTCGGTCGGGTCGTTTGAAAAAAGATGCCAATTAAACATTTGTATTAATATAGTACTAGACACAATGTTTGATGAAATATACAGCCCTACACATTATTGGCTGCAATAACTGGCACGAAGATAACACACAAGCTCAGTCTAAACAGTTCTCGGTTCTATACTAGTGATTGGAGAACCGCGGTCCGCTGTCCCTGTGCGTTCGGTATACGCAGTATCAGCTGCTCGTGCTCATCACTTCTCTCAACAGTGGCACATGTCTCGGTTCAGTGAACTGTTGGAGTTACTGGAGTAAAATATAATTCTGGATATTGATTTATTTCGATTCGTAGGCGACTGTCAGGCATGTCTGAAAGTGAGTAACTTCAGTAACTTGTGGATCAGCACTGACGCAAGACGCGAACTGTTTCGAACGATTCAGTTCGATTTAGTGTACTGGTTCGACCGGTTCACTAAAAAGAACCGGTTCAAAAGAACGATTCGTTCACGAACTGGCCATGATCACTACAGTCTGCAGAGAGATGGAGGCGGCAAGAGAAAAGGTGAAGACTGGGGAGTGGAAGCTCCGCAAATACACAAATAGAAAGAGTAAAAGTGTGGGAGACATTTGCTGAAATAATGAAAGATGATGGCGAAAGTGCTGGCTTTGCCTTTGTTATGTGTAGGCCTACGTCTTCTTGCGATGCTGTGTTGTTACACGTCTATGGCCCAATAACGCTCCGATGAGCATTTACTAATTTTTAAAAATGCGGTCAGGAAGCGGGTCGGGTACAATATTTTTTTACTTTTTTTTTTTGCGGTCCGAGTTGCGGGCGGGTAGTTGAAAACGTCGGTCGGTTGCGGGTTGTTTATACATTGACCCGCGCATCACTGATGCGTATACATCCAATGCACATGGCGCCCTTTAGCGTCAATATACACGCTTCTGTTATGGGTAGGTTTAGGTCTGGGGTAGTGTTAGGGTTAGACCACTAGGGGGAACCTTCTGGCCCATATATATCTGCGTCTCATATTGACGCTAAAGGGTGCCATGTGCGTTGGATGTATACGCATTGGCAAAAGCGTCAGTATATGACGCCTTGGGATGAGAACGGGCTGGTCAATGAGGTCCATCATCCTTTCTATTTTCTTTTTTTCTTTTTAAACCCCATGGAATTTAAAACCCCAGCGATGGACCTTTATATGAGACTTTAAGTTGGGTCACCTACTTTTTATAAGTGCTAGACCTGTTGCCAGACTATATCATTATTAGATGTAAATCTAAAACTTTGAACAAATCTTTAACTTTGCAGGTAGTATGAAATTTTCAGGCCATTTCCTTTAATCGTTTAAATAATTTGTCTCAATCTATCACCACTGTAACCGGAGAGCTCCAATACTGGCACAGGTCTTGAACCTGATAACTTTTACATGTTTGATAGCTGTTGCATCATAAATTATTTCCACAGACTCCTGGGCTTTGGGGGATCGTATTCTGTCAGCTCTGGTTCCTGGTAATATCATTTGATGATATTAACAAATTTGGCCCTCTAGTGTTTCGGCTTTATCTGGGAAATCTTAAACGCCTCCTTGGTGAATACTTGGTTATGATATTATCGTGACCGGGCTGATTGTGCTCTGGGTGTATCGGGTGGCTATTAAGTGTGGGGAAGCAGTGGTAATAACCCAGTTTATAAATCGCAGAGACGCTTGCTTACAGCCTCACAACATTTCCTGTTGTAACTGAGAAAGATCAGCTAGAAAGGCAGGAAATAACGGTTGCTTTTTAAGGAGGCAGACATAAAGTTTGTTTATTTTCCTCTTTTCCTTTATGGCTTCATTTTCCACGGTTAAATCGCTCATTAGCCTCCTTAAACTTCCTCCTCGGCATCTGATATCAAACTCTGGCCATCATTAGCAGTGCTTAAAGAGTGCAGCCATACGATTGTGAGACGATGATTTTGAGACCGTAGATAAAATTTTTTTTTTTTTTCAATTTAAATAATGCGATATGCATTTTGATTATTGGTCTTTGCAGAAAAAGAAAAAAAAAACACATCTTTGGTAACACTTTATTTTGATGGTCCCCTTTGAACATTCTGTTGACTATAAGTAACTTTGCAACTACATGTCAACTAACTCTCATTAGAGTATTAGTAGACTGTCTGAGTAATATCTGCCAACTCTTTATTGTGATGCTCCTCCAACAGACATTCTACTGACGATAAGTAACTTTGCAACTACATGTCAACTTAATCTATGCCTTACCCTACCAGTCTACTAATACTCTACTAACACTCTAGTTAGAGTTAGTAGAGCTGTACGTTACTTATAGTCAACTGAATGTGTTAAAGGGACCATCCAAAAAAAGTGAAATCTTCTTTCTTTCACCAAATCTTTTTTTAAACAAATGTTTATGGAGATGGTCGTCTTAGACAAGTGGAACATGGGAATTGTTAATTTCGTGTTTAAAGTGGAAGTTAAATATATACAGTGCCGTTCCAACCTACTTTGTTAGTTATATTGTAGCTTAATTTTACACCTGGGACTCGGTGAAGTGCGTAGCGTTACCTGGGGGAGTTGCGCGAGCCCTGTAACACAAGCCAAAAATGCTTCAAACGCAGCAGTGCCCTCTCATCAGAACGCTGTCTGTTCTGCGTAATCGAAAGCGATTTCTCTAAAGAAGGGGAAAGATGTATCTGTAATTGCTGAACATCAAAAGCAGCTGTTCATTTTGATATTCAGCTAACTGAAAAGGCATAATTACTGTAGCTGGCTGCCACTTACACTGGTATACTCTCAAGGTCTGCAGGACATTCATTGATGAAAAGACTGATAAGTACCTGACTGGTGTCTGTGATGCTAATAGGAACGTACACGGAATAAGAGGCTGCCAGAAATGATTCACTGGGACCATCCGGACACGTCCCGCTTCTGTAGCCACAGCAGACATGACACATTTTAATTTCATCATGGGAAAGAAAGGCAAAGCCCATTTCATCCTAGCGACAGGGAAGAGGGATTTGCCATGCCTAATGGAGTTCAATGATTCCTGCATGTCAGATAACTAATAACCGTAAGGAGCATGTGTGTGCCGGTACGCGCTGAGCAACCGAACGGATGAGGGTGTTAAAAAATAGATAGAATGGGATAAGTTCTTGTGGGCAGTGGGGTTGGCTCTCAGCTGGCACTTCCTTTACACAGTGCTGAAAAATCTCTAAAAGGCTTGACAGAGGAGATAAGGAAGCGTAGGCAAAAACCTTCTTAAACCCAGACCTCGGGCCCCCGTAAGCAGTCACCACAGACAGCTATTTATGGGAGATGACAGTTTGCAAATATCTCAATCTGCGGGAAGGCACACGGGGTGACACTGAGGAGTGCCGTGAAATTGGAGGAGTCAGCAGCCAGCGTTTATTTCATCAGGCTCACCAATGAGCTCCGGTCTCCTGACAGGGAAAGATTGCAGCCGGATACGTCATGGCTGCCCTCTGGACACTTTAATCCATTCTGCGTGAATCGGAATTAAGCCATCTTAAAAAAGAGAGAGAGAAAAGGGAGAAACTTTAATGTGCGCAAATGAATAGGACAAGTCAATTAATGACATTAAGGGGAAGTTAAGAGGGTTTAAAAAAGTTTGAAATGTACTGCACAAATTGATACTTGGGTGTTTTTTTGTTTTTTTTGTTTTTTGGAATACCAAACCAAACTCTTGAAACTATTATTGTAATTCTTTTTTGCAAATGATCATAAAATATAATCAGGGATTTTGAAAATTACACACACACAAAAAATCCTTCATCAAATGGGTATTTTCCTGTTTCCCCAATATATATATATATATATATATATATATATACAATATATTAACTTTTATCTGTTTTTGTGCTTATGATGTTTTATTTGTGTCATAAACCTAAAAAAAACTTGTACATATTACACAATATGTTTCTCTTTAGATATTTTCTTTCTTCCATGTCTTATCCCTGAAACACCTATCACTGTTTACAAAATGATGTCAGCAGTAAAAGTGGGTCGTAAATATGGGAATACAGATCGTCTCTTTTGAAGCTGTTTTGGTGTGTGTGTTTTTTTTTTGTGTGTGTGTGTGCGACTGCATGTGTATCTCGGATCACAGATCAAAGCTATACATCTACGTGACTGGCTTCCAGGGTCCCGCAGATCAGCCTGGATATGGAAGCACGGGTCGGTCAGCGAGTGTGCACAGCTTAACCGCACAGCTGTATAAACATTATTAAATAAATTTGGCCAATATTTTCAAAAGGAAGCTAATAATTCAGTGAAATAATGGAGGGGGAAAAGGTTTGAAGGGAAGACACAGGTCATAAATGACCTTCCCCAGATTACTTCCAGCATTCTGTTTCAGGCAGGTTTTTTAATTGCAGTTGCTTTGGCCCGGTGCTCACTCGGCTCTTTCAGACACAAACATGGATACAGTGAAATGAGCATTAAGCCTAATTACCATAAGTGTAGGCATGTGTTGAATTTTGAGTCCGTTCAGTAGAAATACCATTGCAGTGAACTTTGAACTCTAACTGAGGTCAGGAACAAAGTGATACCTTCATCATTACAATTGCTCATGACTTCTGAATAGTTTCATTCATGCTATGTTTCATTTCTTTGTAATGCTATAATTATCCACACTGTCTCTAGTGGTCTGTGGTTCACCTGGATTCCATTGAAATCCAGTGCATGTCAAAAACTCACAGGAACTCACCAAGCATTTTGCTTGTGATGTCATGAAGCGATCACAAGTAAAAGCAAATGTCAGTGGACCATCGTCTCTGATCATAAGTGAAAGTGAATCTAACCACAGCCGTCAGACATGGGAGACCCTCACAAATACCTTTCAGTCATCTAAAACCCCTCTACGACTCATTCTCACACTTATTTTGGCATGCAGGACATTACAGATATACTTTCCACCGAAGTTGCAATTCCTTTAACCATTAGATTGTAATTTCTCTTTCTAATGTGGAATTCGCATTCTATCGATACTGTTCAGATCAACAGTGCAATGGGCTATATGCACGCATAAGTTCCACATTTGACACAAGGATGCTCGTCCATTTCCGGTTGTGGAGATTTAAGCGGAGGAGAACAAAGGTTTCTTTGATTATGGATTACAAAGGTTTCAAAGATTATGGCAGAGTTTTCAAAATTTACTGTCCTCCCGTCTTTGAAACGAAACGTACATACGTTTAGATGTAATTTTATATATAGTTTTGTTTATTTAATATAATTTTAAAAAGAAGCATAAACACAACGAGGGGTGTCTGTTCTATCTGTTTTTGTGACTAACGTTTCTTTATTATAACCATGGAGTATAAAATTCAATATAAATTCTCGGTATTGCATTGGACTCTACGATCGGCGGAAGTTTTCGAGCATCCTTAATCCTTCACCGGAAATATCGCCGTGCATAGAGCCCATTGTAAGACTTATATTGTTTTTATTGTTTGACATTTTTTGGTCAAACCGGTGTTGTCTGTCAGTCATATAATGCAGGGTATGTAAGTACACACTGATGGCCTAAGACACGAAACGAGCGGTTTGTGTGAGAAAACGAACAGTATTTATATAGTTTTTACCTCTTGTTAACAGACATCAAACTGATCTGAATCAGATGTCCAACTGAACCTAACTGAACCGTCCCCAGACTTTACGCCGGAAGTGATCTCGGTAACACTTTATTTCGATAGTCCACTTTAGACATTCTACTAACTATAAGTAACTTGTCAACTACATGTCAACTAACTGTCATTAGAGTATTAGTAGACTGTCTGCTTAATATCTGCTAACACTTTATGTTGTTGGTCCCCCAACAGGCATTGAACTGACTGTAAGTAACTTGGCGACTACAAGTAAACTTCTTCTCCTAACCCAAAGCCTAACACCTAACCATAACCTAACAGTCTACTGACAGTCTACTATAATATACTAATACTCTAAAGAGAGTTACTTGACATGTAGTTGAAAAGTTACTTATAATTAGTAGAACGTCTAAAGTGACTATCGAAACAAAGTGTAACCGTGATCTCTCGCGCATTGTTTACACGGAGATTTCGAAAGTTTTACCTTTCACTAAACATATTTAGATATACGGGAAATCTCAATTTTTGATTAAATTTGAGAGTTGGATCACTGCTACATAGGCTGCCTAAGGGATCGAAACTTGACGGCCCAGAAAGTCAATGAAGAAAATGTTGAAATATTCCATGTGACTACAGTGGCTCAACGATAAGTCTATCAAGCGACGAGAATACTTTTTGTAAGGAAAAACAAGCAAAAATAACGACTTTATTCGACTATTCCTTTTCTTCCTTGTAGGCCTGAGATGAGAGTTCGAGAGATTTCCACGACGCATGCGCAAGAATTGTGACCTCCTTCAACTACTTCTCTACTCCTTCTCGCGCATGCATTGTGGAAATCTCTTAAACTAACCATTTAAACCTCAAAAATACCTCAAAGTTTGCCTTGATTGTTCTACGTTTACACTTTTACATTGAACACATTTTGTAACATTTAAGCTCAAGAGTTTCTTTAACACTTTCTTTTTTATCTTAATATAAGACATAAAGAAGAATTTTATTTTTGACTGCTAAAACTAATATAATTTGTTGTTTGTCTTAATAATAACAAGTCAAGTCTTTTCTACTTGTCTAAAAAAAAATGGACTCAATAATTATCAATACCGAACGATATGAAATATTATATCGTGATCATTTTTTAAACTATATCGCACACCCCTAGAATATAGAAATAATTAGACTTAAATTGGAAGTTTTTTCTTGACACCTCACAATTTTGGGGCATGTGAGTTCCTGAATGTAATGAAAGATGGGATATGATTGGCTTCAAATATCCGTCCAAAGTGGTATTGGAGATAGGAGAGAGTGTGGATTTAGTGTTCATTAATGTCTGTGGCATTTTCCCAACCTGGGACAGTGTTGCACACATCCTGTCACGTACACATGCTCTCAAGTGGCCAAAACTGCAAGTCTGACCTATCATTGCATTTGGAATGTCATTCGCCCAATCAGATTTTCTGTAATATGTCTACCCTGAATATATTTGCATAAAAGTATCTGCTAAATGTGTAAATGTAAATTTGTCTTATATGCATTTGCTAAAAGCTTCTACCGTGTCTGTAATGTGACTTGGTTAGTTTAGTCTAGTTTAAGTTTTGTTGTTACTATCAAATTAGTGCAATACACAAGTGAGAACACAGGTAGGCCTTCTTAATTCTTACTCATTGTGCCATTCATGCAAATACCATCTGCGAAGACAGTGAGAGAAGGAGGTGGAAGAATAGATTTTCTAAAGCATTCTTTATGAGCGGTTGTATCCTATAGTGATATTTTTAATTGCTTCACACAAATTTGTTTTGAGGTAGGCTGCTACATTAATGTGCATTTCGGCAGATGAGCACGTAAAAGGCGTGTCCTTGGGGAGACATGCGCTGTTCCCCGTAATGAGTGGAGGTAATGAAAGACTTCACACAGACAGATGTATCCATTCAAAACAGTAATAACTACAGTTAAGATGGCAAAGAGCAAATTACACCCAACTTTCATTAAAGCACATGTTTACCCAGGCACTGTAGGGACCTGTAATTTTTATCCCGCTCCCAGGAAACGAGAAACGGGAACTAGCACTATCATTGCCCCACATACAAGGTCAGGAGAGAGACAGAAACATGAGTTCCTCGTGACTTGGGATCCCCAGAGAACGGAGCATTTTCAGTGTGCAGTAGTGCTGGCGAGAGCAGGCCACGTCATATTCTGTCAAAAGTGCACTGTACTGTGATTATTCTTTCTCTGATTACATAGCAAACATAGAAACTCAATTTGTGGGAGGAGATATGGAGTTTGTAATATATGTGGCTAGTCTATTCTCTCTGCAGGGCCTTGGGGGGTCATTGATTTCACCTTTTGATTATTAGTATGTGCTCTCATAAAGACTATCGCAGCAGTGATGAAATGTATAAATACTGGAGATAATTTGAAAAAAGATCTCATATACTAGAGTTAGACAGTCCTTTCTGACATATTTTTTAATAACCACCTGGAGCGGAAGAGACACAGGCTTATAAAGATACAGGTAGGCGATATGAAGATGTGCAGGTCATTTCACAGAATTAGCTGAAAAGCTCTCGGTCCTTTCAACAAAGAATTATTTCACAGCTTTTGTGTCTCAGACTAATGAAAGAACGATATTCAGATGAGTCTTGGGTAACACTTTACTTGAAGGGGTGTGCATAAGACTAACATGACACATGTCAGCAGTATGAAGGAGGTTTTATGCATGTTTATGACAACTGTCATTGTGTCATTCACTCAGTTATGACATTTTTAATGCAAATATGGCATTGTTTGAGATGTCTTATGACACCTTGACATTACTAAGACAACAAAACCTGTCATAAATATGTCATAAACATGACATAGCAGATTAATGATAAAACTTGAGAAACCACTTAGCTTTATGGGTTAATATTACATTAAACTGTCAGGTGGTTGGTTTTGACAATGGCTGCCATGAGGCCATTATAACATTTTAATGACAAATTCACTGTAGTTGAGGTTAAAAAAAAATCATGACAGTAATAATGGCCTCATGACAGCCAATGTCAAAACCAACCACATGAAAGTTTAATGTAATGTTAACCCATAAAGCTAAGTGGTTTCTTAACTTTGATAATTCATCTGCTATGTTATGCGTATGACATGTTTATGGCAATTTATATTTTCTTGCTAATGTCAAGTTGTCATTACCAAGACACTGACTGGTTATGTATTGGTTTATGTCAAGGTGTCATAACAAAGACATCTCAAACAATGTCATATTTGCATTAAAAATGGCATAATTAAGCGAATGACACTTATTGACTGTTGTCAAAAAACCTCCTTTATGTTATTGACACGTGTCATGTCATGATTATGAATGTGTTATGTCAGTCTTATACACACCCCTTCAAGTAAAGTGTTACCTAGTCTTGCTTACCATGTTGTATTGTTTTAAGTGGGCTTATTTTAAATATCCAGCATATACGATCATACAGAATGGTCAATAAAAAAGAAGACTTAATTATTTGTACTTATTTTGCTTATTAAATTGGTAACAGACTCGTCTCAGCCTGAGGAACTATATCACAACCCTGTCAACTTGCTCTTTCTGTATTTTTGTATTTGATAGCTGTATTTTTATTGATATCTGACTGAATTGTTGTTTGACAGTATCATTTGGTAGCAATATTTTGTCTAATAGTTTGGACTTTGTCCAAATAATACCCTTATGACTTCCATTGCTCGTTGCAAATCAGTGTTTCTCTAGTAAATTGAGGCCTTGGAATTTGTGTTTCTTAGCATCAGTGGTTTGTTTTTTTTCAATATGAAGTTCATTTGGTCAAGTAATGACCTGGTTTTGTCTTTGTCTTGTTTTGTCTACAAACACTTCAGATCAGCTTGAAAAGACTTTGGAGGATACTTGGGATCAATCTGCACATTGTGGTGTTGTGGAAAACAAAACAGAATATTTATCATCATCATAGTGTCCATATTTTGACATTAAGCTTTAGTCTGGCCTTTTGTAGACGTTGGTTCTTTGTCATCCCTTGGGTCCAGCACTGGAGTGCGTCCAATGCTGACAGGCTAGTGAGAGATTCTGAAGAAGTGTTCGTTTTACGTATTGTTCTGAAATGTCGGCAAGTTTCAATGGCTTAGTTATAGCTCAAAATAATGTTGAAGTTTTTCAAAAGTATTGGTTTTAACCAATTGTTTTTTCATTATTTTCAGTTATGCATCAGCATTGCGTGAACTTTTCCATGATAACCATGTCATAATTAGCCACATATACAGTAAGAATTAACTTGTTTAATGCTCTCTCGTGTAAAGAATAGCTAAGATTAAGATACATTTTGCCCCGTCCAAAAATCTTCTGAATAGGTCCATTCACAATTAACATTTTTTTTTTTCTCTCTCTAAAAAACCATCTAATCTCATCAATCGTTTTTCCCAATTTACATAACAGGTTTACTATAATTGTCTATGTGTTCAGCTGTTAAACCTCATAGAGGTCATTTTAACTCTGGTCATTAATAGTGTTGTGACAGCTTACGCCCCATGATGAGATGAAAGATCGCACACTTTACACTAGGCCTCTCTACATAACTCCTCTCCATGCATGTAAGGTAATGGTTTAGGTTGGGAAATGAGAGGCAGGCGGGGGCCATGTAGGCAGGGGTAATGTGTTAATTGAAAGTTAGGATCACTTTGTGGCCATTAAAGGGGGAAACTTGAGACGTGCTAACGCGGCAGAGGCAGGCAGCACCTGCTGTCGCCAGGCTAATTGTGTTGGATTTGCCCGTGTCTGTCAGGAGCTGGCGCTCATCATGCTCCAGCCTCCAGTTACAGCTGTATTATTACCCTAGTTTGACATTACAGCAGGAGTCGCTGAGGGGGGGACTGGGCCACCTCACGACCCTTTCCACCACCTTTCCAGACAGATCTGCTTCCAAAAAGCCTGCGGTGGTGAAGAATGAGGGAGATATTTATATCAGCACATAAACAGAGCAAGTTTAAAGCGGGATTTGGTGATGTTATTCCACCAGGAACAACAAGGCAGAGAAAGTCGTGTTAGTCAACATTGCACATTATGTGTATTGCTACTGTTTAAAAGTGTTCTGTTCAAAATGTCTGTTTTTATTAATACTGAAATTAAATTTATCAAAAGTGACAATGAAGACTTTTACATTTTTACAAACAAAAATGACATTTTCAAATAAATGTAGTTTTTTTTTTTTTTTTTTTTTCAACAAAGAATCCTGAAACATCTATCATGGTTTCCACAAAAATATTAAGCGGCACAACTTTGTTCAAGATTGATCATGGTAGGAACATTTCTAGAGCACTATAATCAGAAAATTAGACTGATTTTCTGAGGGACAATGTGACTGAAAATTACACAGGGATAAATTACGTTTTAAAATAAAAAAAAACAGTTATTGTAAATTGTAATATTTCAAAAGATTGTTTTATTGCAGTATTAAATAAAGTGTTAAATAACTCTTTGAATGAGCATAAAAAAAATCATGTTTTTTTGTGGAAAGGATTTCCACATGATTAACTTACTTTATTTCAGCATTATGCAGTTCTGTTATTCCAATTTAATGTACTTGTGTTGGGTCAACTTAATTTATTAAGGTCGATTCAACTTATTTACTATGGTTCGGCACAGCTTAATTTAATAGTGTCAGCCCAACTAGTTTGCAATGTTTTAGACCAAATGATATGATTAAGCTATTCTAATTCACATATCCTATTCATCCAATGCAATATAGTTTATTTTAGTGTCACATTAATCAGTGTTTAGACTACAGCCAACTATTTACTATCAGCAGCACTTTTTAGCATCTTAAGATTTACATGCCTCATCAGCCAAGGAAATTGGTCTGGGTATTGCTCAATCCGTCTTCAGCCTAACTAAATTCTCCACTCTTCTTCACAATGGTAACCCACTGTAATTTAAACAGTTCTAATAATTTCATTGTAATTGAACATTAAACACAACAACGCACTATCAAGTCTTCCCCTTTTCTCATTTTCTCAAAAACACATGAAATAACACTTAATTTCAACATTTATATTTATATTTCAACATATTCAAAGCATGCTGTGAACTAACAAACACCGCCCAGTTTCAGTTAATGCAACATAAATCATTCATATAATCCAACACAAACGGATTAAGTAAACTTGCATTTTACATATATTTAAGCAGATTGAACACAATCAAATTAAGTTTGGACAAAATGTATAGCAATTGTGTTGCTTAAGCTCATTTTAAGTAAGCAATTTGAACAAGCAGCAAATAAAAAAAAAATTTAGTGTTTGACCAACTTTTGAACAGTGGTGCAGCTACTTCTACTAATACTACTACTAATGGTAATAATAATATTAATAGTAATTAATTATTAGAATAGCATTTAGTCTGGATTTATCAACCAGTGTAAAAACGAATGTTGGCAGAGAGCCTTTTCTGCTTGAATTGTTATGCAATTACAGTAAAGTGAATAATGCCCTCAGTAGCGACTCTATAGGTCTATAGGTTATTTACACCTGGTCACGTTATTAAATTTGACTAATCAGATAGATATCCGATCACTGAGCGTTAAAGCTTTTCAAGACATATTTTAGCCGGATGACATTATAGCATCATCATAGATTTGAACTGTTCTATAGTTGCATATAGCGCAGGATTAGCATAATGAATTTATATCTGTTTTTGTAGAGACGCATTTATTTAGATGTAAATGGAATGTGCGAACCCAGTCAGAGAGCAATCAAATCGAAAATAAAAGACGCAGGAAGTGGCTGACTGTAGTCTGAATGTTTGAGACGGTAAAACCCCTTCCGATGTGAGGCCAAGGCATATGAGGGATCTGAGAGCTCTTAAAGGCAGCCTCACTTGCATATGCATGTGCAGCGCACAAACCAGGAGTGCTGTGCGGGTGACTAGTGATGAAACCATACTGTGCTTTTGAGGGCCAGCTAGGGGCAACAGCATATAATCTGATTCCAACTCCTGCAACCCCCCTTTTATTTTTAATTGTCCCTCTGTAGCATTTAAGAGCTATTGATCCCCGGAAAAGCATTAAGTTAAAGAATCACTATTACTGTTCATATTCCCTGCTTAGGAAAGGCACATCAAAGGACATTTTAATGTCACCGACTTTCTGAGGGAATTTGAAGCCCAGGTTTGAACAGGCCAGCCTATGAGCGAAAAGGACACGCAATAGACAAACGCGAGGGCAATTTGCAGCTAATCAAATTGTGTCCGAGCATTGATTTCTCTATATGTAAAAGTTTACCATGCATGGATTTCAAAAGCTGCCGGCATTTAAAAGTCAAATGTTATGTTCCCATGGTTAATCCTGTAAACTGTGCAGGGTGGGCAAAGGAGGGGTGACTCATGAAGACAAAGTCAGATATAGATACTGTGTGACATTTTGGAATAAGATTTTAAAGTGACGTGATACTTCCATTACACACAACTTGGCTTAACTTCCCATATCAAATGCATTTGTTGCACTTGTTGGTTATGCTACCTGTAGGACTTAATTCACTTATTTTGCTGGATGCGGTAAGAGTTTCTTTTATTATTGGCTTTATCACTCACAGTAATTTGGGTAGCAGTCACTGCCAATGATCAATAGCCAAGAGCTGAATCCACTCTCAAAGCAGCTTTCTCCCTCGCACGTGTGTCTGGAAGTTTTGCGGGGATTTCACAAGCTCCCGCATTTCATATTTCTCAACACTTTTGTTTGAGCAGTCAACTTGCATCCCCTTCAGCTGCAAAATATAGCCCTTTCAAGTGAGACCTCCCCCTTCTTATGCCTCCACCCCCAGATGTTTTGATTAGCAGCGACTCGTATGCTGGTCAGATCCCGGGATTAATGATGGATAATTTGCCTATGGTTGGCACGGCGCTCCGCCACTCTGCCAGCCTTTGGATGCCATATGGGCAGAAGCAGCTGTTTTCATTACTCTCCCTTGCCCAGATGTGTCAAACAGGATGCCTGCTTCAATCGGCTGTCTTGCTGGCACTTGGCAGGGGGTGCTTTGGACTTGCTTGGCAGCTAATTACTTTAATGTAGCCGAGGACGAAGGCCCCTGTGTGTGTTTTTAAAGGGCTTTTTACAAACAGCTGAATGCCAGCTGTCACCTCCATGCACAATAAGGGAAGACGGATAGGGTGCATGCAACCATTGACAAGAGAGACTGTAGGCGCAAATATGTTCAAGAGGAGGAGCAATTTGGGCCTGGCCCAATGAACACAGTCGAGCATCAATGCAAGTCAGCAGCTTCAGAACAAGTTCACAGTGCTGAACAGCTTGCGATAGTCGTGGCTTCTTCCTCTTGTGGTTGGTGCAGTAAAGTGCACACTTGCTGTATATGTATAGCATGCCAAGTCTCATCATCAACCAAACACACAGTTGCCAACGTAATATTCTGTTAAGTTTATACTGATTGATTTTCCTTTGCTTAAACATGCTTTAAACAACCTTGAGTCTCTCTTTTCAAGTACTTTAAATGGTAAGACAATCACATATACGTGACTGTAACATCAATTTCGAAACTAGTTAAATATTTTATTACTTTACATTTAAATATTACTGACCATAAATGCTGACCATAAACTGTAAAAATGAATACTCTATATCTAATCAATAAAATTGTGACAACAGATTACAAGCAATATTATTAATTAAATTTAACCAATTAGAACTGAGTAATAATTAATACAATTAATTCCTTAAAAGTTAACCATTTAAAATGAGTACATTTTCACCAAAAAAATAAACAAAGATATCTGAATAACAGAAGAACTCTTTATTTTATATTGCCAATATTGAAGACACCTATAATATTGTTAACAAGCAGAATCACTGAAGGAGAAAAACAATTTTAAGTCACCATTATGGTGATCAATGTGTGTTTTAGTTGGGCTCTTGACCCTTAAGTCATTCACTTTAAGTTTTGTATGGCTGATATACCTGAGTTATAACAGTCAGATGGACAAATAATTCTGATTTATCATAATAATCATAATTTTTTACAATCATTTGACTGGTTAACTTCATTACTGGTTAACTTTTAAGGAATTCATTTGATTAATTATTACTCATTTCTAAATTGTTAAATTTAATTAGTAATATTGCTTGTAATCTGTTGCCACTATTTTAATGCTTAGATATAGCATATTACCGTGTATTCAATTCAAGTTACACAACGGACGAATACAACGGACAATATATAATATTTATAAATTAACAGAATAATTACTGTTGTAAAAACACGTATTATAAAAATAGTTATTTTAGGAAACTATGTTGATATTACTGTAATGCCAAATGTGAAATTTACATACTTGTGAGGCCAAACAACTATACCTTAATCTAAAGCAATAAGCATGGTATGCTATATAAATAACTAAAAAAAAGACTGTTAATTGGTTAAAATAAATAAAAACATTAAATATCATCTTTTTGTCTATACTAAACATGTTAACACTTTCATTCTCTTTCTTAAAAATTAATAGAATAAGCCCGTGTGTAACAATTAGGTTCAGCGATTTTTGTCAATGACATTTGTAAATTTATGCAACAGTTTACTCGTTTCACTCACATAAAAACAGATTTAACTGCATTAAGATGCGACAGAAATAGAAACACTTTATTGATGTATGGACATTACATGTGTAAACATGCAGGCTTCTGCTGATTCTATAAATGACAATGTTTTATTTGTGGGTGATGTTTCACTTGTTAAACTTTGATGATAATTAAATTTCACAATGCAGAAATGTAAATTGAATAAATGCGTTAACAGCGTTAGAAAAATGTAACACCAATAAACATTTAATTAATTGCATATGTTAGCATTTTAACAGCCCTAAAAATATTAAGAACATGTGAAACAATCAACTGTGATTTCCACCAGAGAGAGAAGAAGAAAAAAACCTTTAGCATCCAGCAATATCCTCTTGCATGATTGACACGCGTCAAGACGAAGACTCATTCTATATTCACACCTACAGCTGTTCAAGAAACTCAAATAATAGGTGTGTACACTTAGTCAATAGCATCATTACAACAGCACAGACTATCAATAAGTCTTCATTATGATGCACTGCTCTGTCTATATTAGCCCTTATGTGGTGCCCAGCAGCACCATTATGAAGCAGCACTATTTGAGAGCTTTCTGCTGCTGTCTCATATTTTTGACATCCATCAATACGGACTTTGCGTCTCTTGTAGCTTTAGCACCTCAAGTGCTGCCTTGACAGATAGAGTTCATATAGGGCTAATGAGCAACTATGGCCACCCACTAGTTTGTGTTCATCTGGGGCTTAACACCTTTCTGGCTGTTTTTGTTTGTTTGGTTTTCTGACATTAGGTGCTTTTAATGTTCACGGTGACCCTTGAGTCCATCATGCTTGGCTGACTCATGGAGCAATGCGGCTATTTTAGACCATGCAGCGTTTATTCAAGTATACTAGAGAAAACAGACAGCAACACTTTGCCATCTCACCTACTTCCAGTTATAAGAGTGCTGGTTTGTATTGTTTGACTACTGTATTGATCTGTTGTATGTGCTCTCTATCCATAGTTACTTTATATGTAGCATTTAGGCACGAAGGTACCTCACAAAACTTATTTTGGACAGACTTCTGAGGCAGCGTAACGGTTAATGATCTACAGGCCAAATAGAGCAAGCTTTGGTGATAACTAAGCACATAATTAATTACTACAATAGTAATTGCACACTAATTACATCATGAGTGGAAAACTTTGGTCAAAAACGTATGTTTAATCACAAATTGACCACCAAACGCAACATTCAGATGGCAATTTATTGTCACAGCGAAGGATACATCTATGCTGCCTTCAAAAATCGATCAGATGAAGGTATCTCAGAGGACAGGAAGTTGAAAGTGGATCTCGAGGGCCAGAGTTGAGAACCCCTGGCACAGAAGAAACTTAGAGTGAACAGTTCTTAAAATAACCATTATTTTCTGTGTAAATTACATTTTTTTCTTTTTTTTCTAAATCAACCTTTTTTTCCACTATAAAAAACTTTATTCTGTGGTTGGAACCTTTCCACAGCAACACAAAGTAAATGGGGACAGAATTTAAACAGTTGAATGAACAACCCCTTTAAATGCTCTCCTAAACCTCACTTACTAAAGTGGTCGTTTTGTGTTCATTCCTTTAAAGGAGTAGTTCACTTTAAAAAAAAATAATAATAATAAAATGTTGCTGATAAGTTACTCACCCCCATGTCATCCAAGATGTCCATGTCTTTCTTTCTTCAGTTGAAAAGAAATTAAGGTTTTTGATGAAAACATTCCAGGATTTTTCTTCATATAATGCACTTTACTGGGTACCAGACGTTTCAAGGTCCTAAAAATTTGCGTTTCTTGACTCTCCTGTTCGAACTCGTTCATCAAAATGAACAAATCTTTTTTCAACAAACGAAATGAACAAATTGACTCAAAAATTTCGATGAACGAGTCACGAACGCGCATCACAGAACAGAGCAAGGCAACCATTTGAGCTTATAAAACTTAAACTTAGTTATTTATTTTTGAAATGAGCGATTTTTTTCGCTAAATAAGACCCTTATTCATCGTCTGTCGTTTAAAGCCCTTTGAAGCTGCAATGAAACCGTCTGGTACCCAGTAAAGTGCATTATATGGAGAAAAATCCTGGAATATTTTCATCAAAAACCTTCATTTCTTTTCGACTGAAGAAAAAAAGACATGGACATCTTGGATGAAATGGGGGTGAGTAAATTATCAGCAAATTTTTTGTTTTTAAAGTGAACTACTCCTTTAACAGTTGCAATTGTTAATACAGCAACATCAATGTTTCATGTAATTGGCCATGTGTTGTTTCATTTTACTCTGTCCTTTGAGTCTGTCGTGACCGTTGCAATGTCTGATTCACGTCTCCCTCCCTAGTCAAAACTCAGTTTCAGGCCTTTGTCCATCTTCCCCATATTATGCTGTACATATGTAAGAGAGCACCGGATATTACAGCATAATCAATTCGGGACTTGACAGCACTTTAGTTCAGCAGCCCACTTCTCATGACTCTGTTTGGCTGGCATGTGTGAGTGTGCTTCATACTTTGAAAGTTTTCCTGAAATGATTTGCATTTAAAGTCATTCAAAGTTTGCCGAGGAGGTAGTCTCAGGAGAAGAGGAAAACATCATAAGTGAGTCAGTTGGTTATTTGAATAGCTGGCAGTCCGTTTACAGGACTATAAGTATAAAACTGCAGTCTCATTAATCTTAAATATTCAATTAGGTTTGTCAGAGATGTAAAAATAATTTCTCTATTTTTAGAAGACAAACACCCATAGTTAATATCACACGATGCAAGAAGTCCGTTCAATATTGAACCTGAAATTTGATCCAACAGATATTATCGAATGATAATATACAGTTAATAATGTGAGAATTTCATTATGTGAAGCGAATGCATTTATGTATGACTCATCACAGTTAGGCTTATATTAAATAAACGGACACATAAACTGGCCCCGGGGCCCTCCAGGATTTTGAATACATATTATGTGAGAAAAGCCAGCGAATGTGGTGCGTTTTCAGGTTAGTCTTTTAAAAGATGAAGGAGCCTCAACATTTCTTTGATATGTTCAAAATTAAATTATAATTTGAGATGGGGGGGGGGGTGCTAGGAGACTGGACGGGACATATTGCACCCATTCAAATCTAACTTTGTTCCCCAAACTGGAAGATTGGATTTTCTTTATTAAATTATCTCTCTTGTTCACACACTCAAGGGGGCCATTGGCTGTAGGCGCTGAAAGAAGGAGACGAGGGGAGCGAGAAAAGCGAGCAAGGGGGGAAAAGAATCTCGTCTGGGTTGTTGGAAACGAGGCTGGCATAATGCTGGTTTGGGGAGGAGAATGAATTGTTTTGTTCTGCTGATGCCCTTCTCTGAGAAGGGGTGAGTTTGGACTGCTTTTTTAAAAACTGTCCATCTCTGCTCCCTCTCTGTCTCTCTCTTGTTTGAGACTTTGTTGTGTGCCAGCATCAGGCCCTGAGCCTCTCACCGCTCCGGGCCTTTGATGTAGCCCCGCTGTGCCGCCACCCCCTCGCAATCCGATTGGCTGACGGCAGGCGGGGCGGCTGGGGCAGTGTGGGAGTGGAGGAGGGATGAAAGTGAGCGGGGCAGTGAGAGGGCACCTGCACACAGAGCCTGGCCTGTGCCTCCAGCTCCAGCCTCAACTGTGTACCCTGACCGCACTGTGAACTTCTGTGTCAGCCACCATCACACGGTCGACGTGACCCCTTTCTCTCTCTCTCGGTCTGTTCCGTTCGCTCTCACTCACTCACTCACTGTCTGTGTATATGCATGTGTATGTGTGTTGGTCTCACTTTTGCATTTGAATTTGACAGTTTTCTGTCTTTTTTATTTCATTTTTGTTCATTTAAATGGCTTATTTAAGTCACAAATCAAATACAACAATCAAATACCTCTGTAATCTATCCAGTGCCGAATCTGAACCTTTTTAGCCGTAGAACAACTTGTTTATTTTGTCATGTCTTTTATCCTTTACACTCAGGGCTCAACCACATACATTATCAACAATAGGTGTTTCTGTGCTGCCACTGTTTTACATGCGTAATCATGTACATGTGTTTTTTGGTGTCCAACATAATCATGTAGTTTTCTAAATTGAACATTTTTGTTGTGAATTTTGTTGATTTAAATATGTCACCAAAATAAAATTCTGACCAACATACTTTTGTGAAAAATTTAGTCTAGGAAGTCAGCAGGATTCAATAGCATTCATTTGAAAATTTTGTGTTGATAAATTTAATTAATACATGCTGAATTAAAAAAAAGACTAAACCTAAATTTATTTTTGAATGGTAGCATATATATATATATATATATATATATATATACCAACTATATATATAGTATCAACAATATTAAAAAACTCTTTGTCTAAGGCAGAGAGAGAAATGACTGAGATGCAGGAACGAAGATCTTTGCTGGTCCGTTATCACTCTCTCGCTTATGTCTTATATAAATTGGTAAAATAAGATGGATTGGCAGAATGACTGGTAAAATTGGTTAAATAAGATGTATTGGCAGAATGACTGTTGTCTTTTCATGAAATTAATTAACAAGGGGAAGCAACAATTTGAAATCTACAAACAATAATACTGATCAACAGAAAAACATCTTTATTGTTAAGGGATGCTTCTATTACACAGACAACGATTAAATAATTAAAAATAGCATTGAAATAAATACTGACAAACAGAAATAAATATGTTGAGGCCGGCTATTACAAAGACAATGCTTAAATCTTTTGTTGAAAACACCATCCCTATAGCAAAGCTGATTCAAACTCTTATAGAGCTGGAACAATATCCCTTAATTTCTCCATTTAAGACTTGTGGTACTGCAATGTCAGTGGAAATGAGCATTCGGATTTTTTGGCATAATGAGTGAGTATCTATTTAAAGTGAAGCAGATGAACACTGGCCAACATCTGTTAAGTTCCAACTGTAGGCTGATTTGCAGCTTTTGAGCTCCGTGGGAATTTGATTAACCATAAAATGGTGCATTATGTCACCCCTATTAGGGCCATTTAGTGTTGCCAGAAGGTCAGCACGAAAAGAGACCTCATCTTCACTTTTATTGAGACATCTCAGCAAAAAGGGCTCTGTTTCAGAACAGCTGTATTCCAGGAGAGACTTCATCACAATGAACCTCTATGCACGTCTTTCATCTCTCCCATTGCACTGCGGTCAGAGGAGCCTGTGATGTGCCCGTGCTCAGAAAAGAGAGGAATGTTGGCTGAAGCTAAAATCGTGTACTTTGTTGAGGAGAACTTGTTGGATCGCTGATGTTTTGATAGTAATTTTGACATGAGTCATGATACACTGTGTATTTGTGAACAGATTGGTGATGTTTGGCTCACAGTTGGCAGATTTATTTATTTTTATTTTTCTCATCCTTAAAAATGAAAGCATCAATCAGACAGAGACAAATTATTGGGGTAAGAGGAAAACGCACAGTGTGTGTGCTGTCCAATTAGATTATTGCTCTTCAAACATTTGTATGAGCACATGGCATTAGTGGAAGATCAGCAGTAATACCTCAATGAGTTGCAACAATGCACCCTCAGGTACCTCAAGTTGAGCTCGGCTGTAAATAACTATAATTTTGCCTTAGTCGGGGTCATGCACTAGCTCTCTCAGAGTGCCCATATGCAGACCAGGCCTGCCTCTCAGGGAACCCTTCATAATTAAGACCTCTCCTCTGGTCAGACCTACTTTGAGGACACATATCTTAAGCTGACCCTGTGCAAATGCAGTTGTAGCAAAGGTGACCCACTTGTAAATGAGGGTCACGCTTCAGGTGGTGGGAGGTCACAGGGGTTGTGCTGGTTGGCTCTCTGTGTGCTCTGGGTCTTGGCCTCTTCTTCCACCCCCTCAGCAGAAATCTGTGTTCGATTGGGTTAGTGCCGATAACGTATGGAGCTGGAGGGCGCTCTGAGGGTCACCTCTGTAAGCACAAAAATGTGAAAGGTGACAGGCAGCCAGAGCAGAGCCAATAGGGACCACTGAGCATCTGTCACATCAGCCAGACAAGACTGTTTGCTCAGCATTCGTGGAGTAGATCATGTCTTAAAGATACTTGGATGTAGGTTACAGGGACTGGATCACACTGTGACCTTTATTTATTTATATAGATAGTGTTTAATGTATGTGTTGTTGTTGTTACATTTAACATAAATACCACACTGAAAGGATCATAGTTCAAAAGTTTGGGGTCAGTCAGTAAAATGATGATAATTTATCAAAAGTGCTGTTCATTTAGATCGTTCTATTTTTCCACAAAAATATGAAGTGGCACAACTGTTTTCAACATTAAAGATGAATTGATTAGTATTTGTTGAGCATCAAATCGTGACACCCATCACAGAAATAAATACATTTTAAAATATACTATAGAAAGCAGTTCATAAATATTCCCTTTTTTTTGCTATATTAAATGCAGCCTTGGTGAGCATAAGAGACTAAAACACACCCTGGACTTTTATCATGCCATGAATCATTTTGTAATCGAAGGTGGGGCTTTCTCATGTAGATAGGATTTGATTAGACGAAAATGTGATCATTTATATTTTTGATCCTTGATCCGGATTTTAAATCTGCTAAAAGTTACTTTTGTCAACTTTCAGGTGTACACTAGGAGATATCTCAGCAAACACAGAACGTTCCCCTAACGTTCCCAAATGGTCCCATGAGGTTATTTTTTTGGGAACCAAACAAGAACGTTCCATGTAGGTTCCATTTTTATAACATAAGGAGAATGTTCCGGGAACGTTCCCCTAACCATAAGGGAAAGTTCTTGGAGCCAAAAACTAACGTTCTCGGAACGTTCCCAGAACCTAAATTTGGTTGCTGGGATAGATGACCAAAGCTAATAGACATGACTACAAACCACAAAACTCTTTTGTTTCTCAGCTGAGCTGATGTATCTAATGTTTGTAGCTAGTATCAAGAAAGCAAATGTGCGTTTTGTCTGATTACTAATTCTCCTTTCATATTTTCCTCTCTCTGCTCTGTGCAGACATCTTAAAGAGTGGAGGAGCCCGGGGGGAAGTGTGAAAGTACTCCTGCACTGTCCCTCAGACTCTCATAGCAAAGTGTTAGAGCAAACAGCACTTAGGCCAAATCCCAAAGGCCGTGCCTAGTGCGGCCTAGCCCACATTAGCTCCCGCACAGCTCCCTGAAATGGACTCGGCTGAGCGGAATGAAGCCCATGAAGTAGCGTGCACACCATGCCGAGCGCTTTATCAGGCACAGATCAATGGATTGCGGCATTCTCCAGGAGCTCCCGTGCGGCCCAGGACCAATACCGGGTCTTCTGGGAGTGGGGAACGAACAGGGGGAAGGTGGGAGACATTGATGGGCTAAGTCCATGTTTGTGTTGGAGGCATGTGTATTTTCAACGGTGTGTGTGTCTTGCCCACTTTAATCAAGTTTTTCCAACGGCAAACACATCGTGGTTATTGAAGCATTGTGGGGTGGAGGAGCTATTCTTTGGGGAATAAAAGATAGGGAGACGGTGTAGGAGGGTGTAGGCGGCCGACTCTGCCGGCTTTCTCTATGCCACACGGTTCAGCTGGCCGGCTCCAGAATCCCCTGCCTTTCCAGCTGTAAAATTGGCTGACAGCGAGACTCTAAAGCCCTGTTCTCTTAGAAGGGTACACACTCAACTACAGCATTTACCAGGCCTGATTGCCCCCTTAAGCAAGCATGCCTTTTCCCCAAACCACAACCGTTATCACACATTTTTGATCGAACCGTTCCGTAAGATCGAACCATGCCATTCTCCACCCATGGTTTGGCGCGCACTTGCACCACAGTTCATCTTAAACCTGACGACACATCTGTAATGTGGTTTGTTGAAAATAATAATGCACAAAACAGACAGAGTTCGTCTACTGTGTGTCACCCGGGTGTTGATGGTGCGAGCGCAGGTGAGACTTGAACAGCACACATTGCAATCTGTGTTTAAACTAAACTCATTTAAGCCTTGTGAGAAGATTTGTGTGTGCACTCTTTCAAAGCTCTTTCAGACCGCTCGCAAATATCGAGTTCTCTTTCAAGTCTTGCGCTTGAATGGATAAATTCACACAAAAATTGTCAACATGCCCGTCTTGGCAAGTATACTAGCAAGCATAGTAGGTTATGCCTTCAGTCGAGAACGACAACGCATGTCTATCAATATTTTGGATCATTGCATTGTCTTTAAGTGACAACAGCCTAATTTTCCTGCTGTCTGCTCTTGACTGTATAGCTTTTGCAACTAAAATAATAATTAATCTTTATTTAATTTATGCACTGGAGATTATATGCAACACTTAAAATAATGCTGGGTTGTTTTAACCCAATTTTGGGTCAAATATGGACAAACCCAGCCATTGGGTTACATTTTTAAATAACATTTTTAACCCAATGTTTTAGATTGTCCATATTTGACCCAAATTTAGGTTAAAACAATCCAACATTTTTTTGAGTGTATGCAATGTTATTTTACATTTCATTTATTCAATTTCTGTACCTGAACACTACTGTTAGAAACCCAAAAAACCTGAAAAGTTGTATTTGTATCTTTGCTCTTTTTCTTTCTTTCTTTCTTTTTTTTTTAAACATGTATTTTTCCATGCAATGAGAGTCAATGGGGTCCAAACCAGGGTAATCAAAGTTAACTAAAATTTAAATTACAACTTATTTACACCATTAAAAAATAAATAAATAATTATTTAAAATAAAATACTGTGAACATGCACACACACACACACACACACACATATATATATATATATTTCACCTTATTTCACTTGTATTTCAGCTTGCCAATCATCATAAAAACTCATTTAAAATATTAAAATAGCACTGGTCCAAATAACATTTTGTTTCATAGCAGAAACTACTGTATGCAAGTAAACGATTTGATCTTTCGGTATGTTTAATAGATTATTGGTCAAAATATGTCCACTATAACCTAAGATATGTTGAATAAATACATGCTTGTGTGTATAAGTAGCTTGTGTGTTTAGTATTCTTAGACTTGGACTTAAATATGAATTTCAATTTTTTTTCAATAATGCACCACAATTTCCCTAATAATGAGAAGTGAACTCTTAAAATTGCTTGTTAAAATTGAAATGATCTGGTTGGAATTCTTCCAGTTAAACGTATTTGAGCATAAAAATGCCATTAACCTCTACTGTGTTTGTTTTGTTTGTTTTTGGGGTGCTCTTATAAACACCAAGCTCCTCTGTGTTCCCCAGTGGAATTACTTCCTTAATCAGAAATTGAATGAAAATATCTTAGGGAGAACCTAGCCTTGAGAATTAGCACCATGGATGAAGGATTTGCAACAAAAGAAGGACTGATTAGAGAAAGGATGTGGCCTTACGAATCATTCTAAATGTATGAAATTGGCTAATGTCAAGGCCGCGCGGCACGGGCGCCCGGATGCTCGGAGCGGGCGAATGCGCAGGTGGTGCCGAGCACATCAGTCAAGGCCCCGCCATCTTGTTTACATGATTCTCAGGTCTCTCCTTTCATCACGGCGGCCGGCGCTCCTCCTTCAGGAGCTCAGAGAGATGGAGAGAACGAGAGAGATTGCAACTTTGGCCCTATTGTTTAACAGCGGAGGACACTGAAAATTATTCTGAAGAGCAGAAGACACACGGCAGCTTCATGACCTTTAACTGCACTTCCTTAGCTGAATCTCATCCAATTAGACCACTGTATATTTTCCCTAATAGCGGCTGATGAGGCAGGGCGTATGAGCCAGCACGCCCGGCCCCGCGTTGCTATGCAGCGAGATGGCTGCTTAGCAGCAGAGGAGCGCTGGGGGATAAGTGAGCAGAGAGCTTTAATTTGATAGGGTTAGAATCCTGCAGGCTCCAGGGTCGCAGGTCATCAGGAGCTCGTCTCACACTGAATATGAAGAAATCAGAAGTAAATTGCTTACATCTGCTGCTGGTGGTTGGGGCCGACTGTGATTGGCTCCTGGAGGTGGATGCCATCTCGCATGGGCTAGGCAAGGGGGCCTGGGTGTAAAGAAAGCTTGTAATTGGAGTAATTCAGCATTAATAGATGTTAAAAACATCCTCCGAGCAGCTGCTACGAAAAGCCGAGCGTATTTGAAATGCTCCGAGATCTGTAGCGTGTTTATTTCTTCCCTCGTGTTTTCGTTTTGTGCCACGACTACTGATGATATCAAGCGTGTGGCAGTGCTGGCAGTTCAAGGTGACGTGAAGGTCACCTGTCGTGCGCTACAGAAAAACAACTGTAATATTTTACATGATTTTTCTATGCTCCGTCACATATTGGTCAAGGGATAGTACAAACATAAAGCTGCGTTTATGTGCAATCTCTCTATAATTATGGGGATTACTGTAAAACCCAACACGTTAAGCTAACTCATTTCATTTGAGGAAACCGATTACCTCAATTCTTTTAAGTTTTAAAAAAAAAAAAACTAAAAAAGTACTCTGAACTTATTTTATTATTTTAAGTTCACTAAAACAATAATATCTCTTAAAACACAATTAAACTTTACACTGCATTCAATACTGTATATAGCTGAAACTTCACTTTATTGAATAAAAAGAAATATTGAATAAGAAATCTTAGTTTTACACATTTGAGAAATCATATGAGTTCTGTAACACCCACAAACAAATATTTAAACATGGATCAACATTTTAATAAAAAGTATAAGCAATATAAATACTATTAAGTAAGTTTTATAAATGTGTATATATTAGGGCTGTCAGTTAAACATGTTATTAACAGCGTTAACGCAAACCCATTTTAACGGGATTAATGGTCTTTTTGGCCTTGCAAACATAGTTTTTTCACATGCTTTTGCAACAGGACGCACGGCGCTCTGAAACCCATTCATTTTAATGGCTTGCGCCGCGCAAGGACGTTTTGTTGCTATGTCGACCAAAGCGCAGGTGGATCTACAAAACAACAGGCACGACGCCGCACACATTTGTTTTGGTGTGTTAGCCAGCCAAATAGTTGGTTAAAGTGAGCGCGAGATACCCAAATGGATGCCAATAAGATTCTGAATGGAAAGTTTACTTTTAAAAAAGTTGCCAAATGGTTCAATTGACAAGACCAAAGTGATCTGTGTGTTTTGTCGTTGTGAAATTAGCAATCGTCATCGCAGTACGTCCAGTCTGAAACACCACTTGATGATGGCCAAGTGCACACACACACACACACACACACACAGCTGATGCGAATTCTCCGCCCCCTTGTCAATATCAGAACTTCGTCAGTATTTCTTTCACTCTTTTATTGATAGACAGTGTTACATTGTGTGAGAGATTATTTGCGCCAAGTGACTTAGTGTGAAATTGAACACAGTTGCCTATACTATGTAAATAAAATAAATCAAGAGACATTTAGAATAGATAAAAATGTGTGATTAGTCGCGAGTTAACTATGACGATTAATCGCAATTAAATATTTTAATCATTTGACAGCACTAGGATATATATGAAGAGTTCAGATGCAAAAGCCTCTAAATGCCATTTGAAATTTTCTTCTTTAATGATGATTTTTATCAAACTTGTATATTTAAGTTCAGTAATTTCACTTAAATAACAATTAATAGGTAATTATCATTGCCATTTAAGTGAAATTACTGAACTTAAATATACAAGTTTGATCAAAATCATCATTAAAGAAGAAAATTTCAAATGGCATTTAGAGGCTTTTGCATCTGAACTCTTCATATATATATATATATATATATTCATGCAAACTTTTTTCCAGCCTCCAACATCCCATCTTTAACACTTCCCTGGGCTCATGTCACTGCTATGCCGTCTCTGCAGCCCTGTCTTTGGGACTGTGTCCAATGGAAAATTAGACTGACTGTGAATTATCGCAAATGTTCTGGCAAATGACACTCCATTTGAAGGTCTTTGTCACCAATTATGTGTCTATTAAAAAGCAGTCAATCAGTCAATGTGTAAATAGCTAGCTCTCAGAGGGCTCACTCTCTGACAGGAGGCTGTCGATAGTCTATCTGGTATGATTTAGCCCTTAAGAAACTAGGGACTCGCCTTAATTGTGGATTCAAATCTCCCTACAAAGTACATCTCCTCTTTGCCTCATGACTGATGGCTATAGCGAACACATACCGAGGGCTGTAGCGGTGCCTTGCATTCAAAACGCTCTGCACGGTCTGTACGTCGACGCTTTATGGTTGAAGTTTGCCTAACTCCAAAAGCTTGGTTGAGAGGGTAGCGCACTGTACACCCCCACCACCACCCCTTAACAGTCTACTGAGCAGCTCCGACATGTAACTAAACAAAAACACTAATTGGATGTCTGGCTGACTAATTTGATTTCCGAAAGAGCTGAAACCGAAACCCTGTTAGCTCCTTTCGATGACAGACGCTAATATTATGTTCTCACGCCGTAACTGCAGTTTTAGTGGGTATCCTTTCCCCAATCAAAACAACCGCTGCTTACCATTATTGCATTATGTTACCATTTTGAAATAAATGACTGCATTCTGGTTCGGGCTAGTAGCTCTAGCTCGGACAGACCCATTAGACCCATCATCGTTCCTGTCATCGTGCTTGTCTGTCTCAGGTGTCTCAATGACATGAGATAATTGTCACAGTCATGTCTGTAGACACATATTGGTGAAGCGTTACAGTACTGTAGTATGTATTTATATGTCTGGATCAAATCTGTTCCTTCCTTGTCATAATGTGATGGGCCCTATTTATAAATTCTTCCGATTATTTGTTATATTTTTAGCGTACATCCTGCTTCTGCCACAACTGTCAACAGTTTCAAGGAGGACAGACGTAGAGCGCGAATAAAAAATAGGTCTAATAGTGGATTCTGCTTTCAAGTATCCCCCTGATACAGAGACTTCAGCTTTCACTGTCATCTTACAAATTTGAAAATTTACATACCGCATAGATATTCTTCTGCCTTTCCACGAGCGCTCTGTTTGGAGATCTTGTGAGACTAAACACATTTTTGCAGCCACCGATCAAGATGAAAGCTCTTCAGTACGATGTTTGTACGCTTCAGTCACTAATGGTTGATTTTTGATGTTTGATTTTTGGCGGATGGAAGTATATCAAGATTTGCGTGTCTTAAATTGGCCATTATGGAGCCTCATTTTTTGGAAGAAAACATTATTTTAAAGACCATGTGGACCGATAATGTCCCATGCTTTGGTTTGCCGAGCTGTATTGACAGGTGGATATAAATATTCCCCTGGGATGAGCTTTCAAAGAAAAACAGATTAAATAAATGAGTCACATACCTCAAAGTGAAGCTACCTTTTTGACACTACTTTGTAAGCATGATCTGCACCAAATTTTCATCAAGACACAGATGATACAAATCCCTCAGAAGATAAGCACTTTCCTCAAAACTCTGCTAAAAGGATTTTACTAATGCTTTGGTCCTTCCCATCTGTTTGGATGAAATTCATACACTCAAAAAGGTTCATCGCTTCAATTAGTAATTATATAATGTCTGACGCTACGCTTCTAACCTTCTTGCAGATGTTAGAAAGAAAGAAAGAAAGAAAGAAAGAAAGAAAGAAAGAAAGAAAGAAAGAAAGAAAGAAAGAAAGAAAGAAAGAAAGAAAGAAAGAAAGAAAGAAAGAAAGAAAGAAAGTAGGTTGCACATTTGTTAGCGCTGTAGCTCTGTTAGCCTTAAACATTGGGACATGGTAATAGGAATATCTAGGGGGTCAGGCAGGGTTAGTCGGGCTTCCTCCACAGGAAATGAGCTTTTGGTGTGCTGTGTTCCCAACGTAATGAGCAACGCCCCTGTGTTTAATCTTTGCTAATATTGTTATAATAACTGGATGAATTATTAAAAACAAGCAAAAATATGACTACATAATCCTAAGACCACCAGTGTGCAGAGGGCTTTGTGAATGTTGCACTAGTTTTCAAATAGTGTGTATGTGTGTGACTTGAGCTTAATGCAGATCTAATAGTGTAAACAGCAGTAAAACTATATTTATGTCATTCTGTTTGTTGCATGCACAATTTAGGGCTGATCTAAATTTTGGTATCATATTTGATATCACACTGTATTGTGAGAAGTATTGTTTATTCCCACATTGCATTGAAAAATGTACTTCTGAAAAGTCATCATTTTTTTATTTCATCTATAGCTGGATTTTTTTTTACAAGAGCCATCAATATCAAGTCCTAAATCCATTTTCCATATTGTGACCATATTGTGTTTATCCAGCACGACTACAAGGGCAAAATCGTCCCCAGCTCGAGACGTTTCGCGAGTCAGCAAAAGCTAAAGCTGATGTCGGTAATAGCCCGGCTTTGCTCTGAATTTCCATGATAAAGGTGGACAGAAAGATGGAAAAGGGGGAAGAAGAATAGTCACAGAAATGAAGAGGCCCTTTTCAATCCGCAGAATATTTCCTTTCGTAAGCACGAAGCCCAGTGTTGGACACACTTTAATGTCCAAATCACAAATGAGCAAACGCAAGTGTTTTGTCAATAGCTTGTAAATAGTTATTCATATGATGCTAATTTTACCCGGTCATTTCCATCACGTCATTCTACGCTGGAAAATTGCAATTAAGTTTGAATAGATAAAAAAGGAAAGAAACACCAGACATGCCAACTGCTCTGCATTTCAAGGCTTGATAGGAACAGCAGCTAGTCAGTATTCTGCAGCGGGTTTCATCGCTGTTAATTGATCCTTTTTTTAATTAACGTGAAAAGAGGAAGGCCGTATCTCTGTCCTGTTCGCTCGTCCTCTCTGTCTGTTATAACACTATCCAAAGTTTGTAAGCTCTCTGCATGCCATGCCTTGTATCACAGGTGGACTATTTTTTGGTACACTACTTTGTCTGGGTTCATGAACCAGGCCGTTTTCATTTTAAAGCTTTTGCCGTATGATTGGTATCGGGGGTGTGTGGGATATTTCAGAGCTCTTTTCTTTCTGATACCTTTTTTCTTTTTTACTTTTATTGTTGCGTCCTTCCACTCAAAAAGGCATGTGAATATCAAATTACTTGCTGTTGAAAATCTAGCCATTTGCTGAAAACTAATAATACATTATTTAAAACCAATCCAGAATTTCCTCTTAAGCAATGTAAATAATCCCAATGTTACAGCAAGTAATTACTTAAGACAGTTTAAGCATTTAAAATGTTATTTTTATCAATCGTCTGTTGTCAATGTATGTTTTTTCATACTGTTAGCTTGATTTTATATGGGTGTCTTGGCATGTGGTAGCAGAATAGACTTATTTTAAATAATTTTCACTCACACACACACACACACACACACATAAAAAAGATTAATAATTGTATTACAATCTTTTACTTTAACTTGCCATTTTTGACCACAATCATCTTGATCATTCAGAGGTGTGAAGCAAAAATTTTAACACTTGACTTTCCGTACTGAAAAGCTCAACTTCATTTTTATGATTGCTGTAAAAGTTACCAAAAGAGGATTAGCCCTTTTTTTCTCTCCTCTTAGCAGACGATGAAAAAATAATGAGGAATGGCAGCTGAAGACTGAACATGTTCATATCTGTTTCTGTCTAATTAAATCTGTGAAGGAGGCTCAGACTTTGCTTCTGCCATGTGGTGCAGACTATATGCTTGCAGCTCTTTTTGTGGTGGCATACTGCCACCTATGGGCACAAAAATAAAAACGCCAGTGCCAACAGGGTGGCTATTATTGCGTTTACTTACAGAAATAAATGCTTCATTTAAATTATATCCACAAAACATGCAAATATTTAAACATTTTTTTCCCATTGCATTCTTGTGCAAGCATTAAAATAATACTCTTTTTTTTCAATTCTATACATCATCCATTTGAAATGAGACTCTCCATATCTCTAAAATAAAGGATAAGAGGAGAGCAGCTGCAGAAGGGGGGCAGTTATTGAGACTTCATTTATCTTCCAAGAATATGGCTGTGGTCAGGCCTATAATGGCATGAGCAGTAAAGAAAAAGAGAGCAAGAACTAAAGAGACTGAGCGAGAGAGATGATGATAAAAAAAAAAGCCAAAGTATGTTTCCAGATTTTTATCCTCCCACGGTCAGAAGAGTGACTGTGAGGAAGTCTTGGCCAGGCCACCTACGCTCTTCACATCCTCTCATCTCTGCCGCTGTTTCTCCATCATTTGTTTATTCATTCGTCTGTTTTACAGACGTCCTGCGGCTGCTGTCCCGCTCTCCAGGTGTTTAAGGAACTGTCAAACTTTTGATGGCTTCATTGAAAAAATATTCGTTTTTGTTTTTCCACTGTTCTGCATAACATCTAAAAAGTCAATTGCAATCTGGCGAAGTATTGAATAAACATATTCCAAAAGTACACTAGGTTATTATTATTAGTTTGTTTTGAATACTTTTTTATGTGTGTGTGTGTGTTGTAATTGATGGGCAAAACTAAGCATCCCAAGAAACATTTGCTGGTTATACTGAATTGTGAGTATTCAGAATTCAGAAAGTCAATATTCTTTGATATTCTTCCATGTATGATTTGGTAACAGGTGTAAGTACGTTAGCTGTACAGTATGTGCTTTGCTTAACGTGCATTACATATCCAATTGGACCACTTTGACATGAATAATATGGAAATTTCTCAAGTTATCTGCTATTATCCGGGAAATATCTTGAAGAAAAATGATATTTGCGAACCCAGGAAAGTGACTTATTTTTCAGTGAATGTAATAATCCTAAGAGCCCCTTTTTTCCCTGTGTCATTGTGCTGAGGCGCTACGTATGTTAACACTATTAAATCACCTCAGATGTCTAAGTGATTCAATCTTATTCACTGAGGACAAGTGAATTGAATTCCCCTAAAGTGCCTGTCTAGATCCTGTCTATGTGTGACGGGTTGCTAGGTTGCAGAGAGAGTTCGGAATCTCTCCAGCACTGAGATGTGTGTCAGAAACGGCTTCTCAATGGAAAATGTCTCGCGAAAGTTGAATTAATGGGTTATCGATACCAGGACACATCTCACTGATGAGGTCTCGGATCTAAAGAGCTGACCACTTAAATAGAAGCAGATTTTATATGATTTACTGAGAGCTGCACATATGGTGCACATACGGGCCAGAAATGCTTGTTGTACGTCACAATGTTATGAGCTAAATTCCTTGTAATTAATGAATTAAAAAAGTTAGCTTGTCTATTTCACGATGAAACATATCTTGACATCTGTTTGATTTTCACCGCATACTGTATATATGTATTTCATGCTTTTTTGACTATACTGTAAGATTCAAGCCCATATTCCAAACACATAAAAAACTGTAGTGGTGCTCTTGGCCTCCCATCCCCTAAGCCTCACTCAGTTCCCTGTTGTTGGCCCTGTCCTGTCAGAGACGCTCTATAACACACTGGTGCTTAGCGACCCTGACTCTCTGACCTGCTTTCCCGCTCAGCCACTTCTGCACGAATGGCCGCCGGCTCTCCATCTCTCCGGCTCATCTAACTGATCAAGGACCGGTGTTAGGAGTGCCAGGCTGCACCAGCGTGCCCATCTTTGATTCGGTTAGTTTATTATGCTCTCCTGAGAGGCCGGCTGTTTCAGCACAGTGTGACAGCGCCCTCCAGGTCAGGTATGAGAATAACAATAGGACTGCCTCTTTTCCATCCTCCTTAGAGGCGGGTCTGGATTGTTCTATTAGCATTCTTTAATTGTGGCCAGAGTAGAGTAGAGCAAATGAGAGATGCTTTATTATTATTATTATTATTATTATTAAAGGAGTAGTTCACTTTTGCTGATAATTTACTCACCCCCATGTCATCCAAGATGTCCATGTCTTTCTTTCTTCAGTCGAAAAGAAATTAAGGGTTTTGATGAAAACATTCCAGGATTTTTCTCCATATAATGCACTTTACTGGGTACCAGACGTTTCCAGGTCCAAAAGACAGTTTCAGTGTAAAGGGCGTTAAACGATTCCAGACGATTAATAAGTATCTTAACAAGCGAAACGATCGCTCATTTAAAGTTTTATAAACTCAAATGCTCGCCTTGCTCTGTTCTGTGATGAGCGTTCATGACTCTACTGTTCGAACTCGTTTATCAAAATGAACAAATCTTTTTTTTTTCGTGTCATTTGGTTCATTCAACGAACGAAACGAACGAATTGGCTCGGAAAAAGATTCGTTCATTTTGATGAACGAGTTCGAACAGGAGAGTCACGAACGCTCATCACAGAACAGAGCAAGGCGAGCATTTGAGCTTATAAAACTTAAACCTTTATGATTATTATTTTTTTTAAATGAGTGATTGTTTCGCTTGATAAGACCCTTATTCATCGTCTGAAATCGTTTAAAGCCCTTTCAACAGTTTGCAGTTTGCACTGAAACTGTCTTTTGGACCTTGAACCGTTTGATTACCAGTATAGTGCATTACATGTATATGGAGAAAAATCTTTGAATGTTTTCATCAAAAACCTTAATTTCTTTTCGACTGAAGAAAGAAGGGCTTGGACATCTTGGATAACATGGGGGTGAGTAAATTATCAGCAATTATCAGCTTGCTTCCCTCTGATCAGTGTTTGTGTTCTGAAATGGCAAATATGACTTGGTTGATTCGAGGAACAAGAGGTTTATGAATTAAAATGATGTCATTATTTACTCACCTTCTTGCTCAGGAAAAAGTCTTATCCACTTTAATAAAAGTGGATGGGGACCAGGAGCTGTCAAGCCGAATGACTTGTTTGCTATATTCCATGTCTTCTGAAGTGATATGACAGCTCTGTGTGGAGATGAAATTTGAGCAAAATTCTCCCATGGAAAAATTTGACAGTTGTCACTATTCACTTGAATGGAAAATGCTAATATGGACATTTTGCTCTAAACAATCCTATTCCTTTAAAAGGCATACTGGAGAGTACTTTGGATGTTTTTGACCATGTTGCAGTATTTTTCACACAAATTCCCTCTAAACCTGTATGACTTCTTTACTTTATTTTAAGACTGCTGGGCACCAAACAACATTGGCTTTCATTGCATAGATGGAAAAAAAAACCCCATCATAACACAAAGTTAAAATGTGTTCTTTTGTGTGCAAACAGAAGTAGGAGGGTGAGTAAATGACAGAATTTCATTTTTTGGATGAGCTATCCCTTTAAATACATTGTTATCCTTATTGGATAAGAACAAGCGGTCTGCGACTGAAAAGATGTTGGTAATTTTATCGACTGTTGTAACAGCGGCAGCAAGGCTCTATTACCCAGGGACTCTTAATCACGGCAGGTCCCATAAGTAAAAGCCCTTATCATGTGCGAGGAACAGCACTGCGAGTGCCTCGTAGATAGAGTGAAGAGAAGCAGACATGCTCGCTCTAATTCCCTTTGACAGTCTGGGGCCTGTTTGCTACCTGGTTAAGCCCTGGCTTTTTCATTTCGTGTTTGGTATAAACTGACAAAAGGGAATATGGCAGCACACAGCTGAAGGAAAGTGGAGAGCTCTTTACGGGTGATTGACAGCTCTTGTCAGTCAGTAAGAGGCACCTGCTTAGGCCCTGGCGGAGTGCGTCCTTCAAGCTGAGGCGCAGAGGTGTTGTCGTAATTATCTGGGAAAAAAGGAAACACAATTAACAGTGAGCATTTAGCAGTGAGAGATTATTTACTGGGGCCTGTCCAACAGAGGCAGACGCAGACTTGCGCTGGTCTAGAGAGATCTGGGCTGTCCATCAAGTTGGGATGTCCAACTGGACTGATCCAATTAAATCCAAAGATGATTCCACAAACCAACCCTTTCTTTCCTATAATGAAATTTCTTCAGATGGTAATTGGCCAGTATTGTAATTTCCTCTGAGTATGAGTGCTTTTTTTTAAATATTGATATAGTTCTACATCTTTATCGTCAGAAAGAACACCATTGCTATTGTGTGTGTGTGTGTGTGTGTGTGCGCGTCCTTAAAGACTGCCTGTACGAGTCCTTGGTCTAGAGCCATCTACATGGGAGGTGGGTTATTCAGAGGCCACAGGCATGGAGCTTCTGATTGAGTCGTTGAAGGAGTAACAAAAGCCATGAAGGCTTGCGACCGAGACGGGGGTCTGCCAGCGCTTCTCCGCACTGCGATGAGCTGCAGAACAGCCCCTTTCACTCCAGAGAAGGGAAATCAAATGAGAGTCTGGGTGTGGGGTCCGCAGGTCAGCGAGCAGGTGGGCGAGAGAGGGAGAGGGAGAAGAACGGGCGGCGAGCGGGCCCTCACATCTGGGCCGAATTAGAAAGGTAAAACAACCAAGGCTGAAAGCCGGAGAAGGGGAGGCGTGTGTGTGGATGTGAAAGACAGATCTGCTTTCTAAAGCAAGACCAGGTTAGCGAGGCTGCAGGGGGCCCAGATGAAAGTGATTAAGCGGCTGGGCTTTGAGAAGCAGGTGCCCCTCTGCTGGAGAGAGCTTCCCCTACACGTCCAACCACAGACCCACAGTGTTTACACTACCTACCGTCATGCTGCTCTATGACTCACTGAGAGACAACCTGGAAAATGATCAATGTCAAAGCTTTTGCTTTGCTTTAAATCATCTGTCTCGAGGAGCCCAACCAGCCACATTGTAGATTTGAATTCTATTGGTTAAATATTGAAATGTTATTATTAAATTGTAAAAATGAGCAATGTTGCCTAATATCTAATAATATAACACTTCATTCTGATTATTATGCATGGGAATAATTAAAAATGCTAATGGTCCGTTTTTTTTTAGATTATTGCTTGATTTATTAGCTGTCAAGCAATTGCATGCACCTGGCATAAAGCGTTCCATTTTATTATGCTTTTCTATTTGGAGCGTTTGAAAGATGAATTAGAGAAGCTACATTTCATGATTGTGTTTGTTTTAACCAGTGTTGCTCTGCCTTTATAAAACTTATCATGCTGGCTGCTCAATTATTCAAAGTGGATTACCTCATCTCACTTTACCTCATCAATTAATTGTTCCAGAGTTATTTGAAACTATCATGCCATGAGATTTCTTGGCCGGTTGATTTAATATCCTCGGCTCGCCCTTTCTCGACTCAGACCACTGCAGCGCAGGGAGAAACAATTCCTCCAGCAGCCAATGAATAGAGCGTGCTGAATAGTCCCATAATTCCCCTTGGCTCAATAACATTCACTGTCTACCATGTTTTTGTCCTCCCTTGTTTCCCCAGTTAGGACTGACGCATTTGATAATTGATTCATCGCTACATTAACTAACGCAATAATCAATTATTCCAACTGTTTTTTGGGGGAGAAACAGAGGCATATTAAAAAGGCATTTATGTCAGCCGCTCGGTTCTAAAATGTTTTGGGTGCAATGTGAGCTTTGTCTGATGATAAGCGCTTCTAGCACTTTTCCCCTTTCGTTCTCCTCTTTGCCCGTTCGACTGCTAACTTAGTTAGGCAGCACAATGAAGTGGAAAGTTTCCCTGGATCGCTTTTTCAATTTTGCAGGATTTCATTGCACCGTTTATTCCAACATGACAAGAGTAGCTCTGTGGGGCGGCATTTATTCCCATGCATCTGTTGGCTGGCGAGTGGGAAGAGCCCTGGCTTGGCTCGAAGGCCAGTGTGTAGGAGTCAAACTTACATATAGAGGCTATGCAAAGCAGCTTCAACAAACAGCTTCCCTTTTTATGGTTTTTCATCTAATTTGTCTTTCAGGAATATTCTATGCTGAACAGAATATTCAATTTTGGTAGCCATATGCTGGCTATAATTCTTTTTGAAAAAGTAACAATTCTTTTTGAAAAAGTAGCAATTCATTTTGAAAAATAATAGCTACTTTTTCAAAAAGGATAATGCAACAAAATAATAATGTAACAAATGTGTGCTCTTCTTTTTCCAAAAAGAATCGCTACTTTTTTTCAGAAAAGAATCGTTACTTTTTTCAAAAAGAATAATGTAACAAAATAATGTAACAAAAAATAATAATGTAACTTTTTCTTTTTGGAAAGAGTAGCGATTTTTATTTTTTTGAAAAAGTAACGATTCTTTTTGAAAAAGTACTGTAGCAATTCTTTATGAAAAAGTACTATAGCAATTCTTTTTGAAAAATTAGCGATTCATTTTGAAAAAGTAACAATTCTTTTTGAAAAAGTTAAATATAGTTAAATATTTTTCCAGGCGCAGTATATTTGTACTTCGTAGTTGTCTATGACAACTATTGACAACAAACCCACCGTAAGCTGTCACGAGACTATATAAGGTAGCCCATAAGGGATAAAAATAATAATAATAAAAAAAACGCGGCAAACGCAACGACGGGCCGCACTAACATTAAACTTTAATATCAAGTAGGGGGCCACAAAATATCATTGCGACCCGCAGGCCGCGAGTTTGAGACCTCTGCTCTAGACCCTTCCAGAGCTGAGATGTTGAGATATTTATAATGGCTAAATGCTATGTGGGATCTCAATATCTCAGCTCTGGAAGAGTCTGGAGCCTCCATTTTTGCACTGAGGAAAATCAGAGAAACTCAAAATTTCAAATTTTTTTTTTTTTGGTGCGAAAAAATAAGTTTGTCCAATCTTCTTGAAACTCTGGATTCTTATAAAGGCCCTTGGGACTTAGACCTGAGTGCAAAAATGGAGGCTCTAGACCCTTCCAGAGCTAAGATGTTGGGATATTTATAATGGCTAAATGCTACGTGGGATCTCAATATCTCAGCTCTAGAAATGTCTAGAGCCTCCATTTTTGCACTCAGGTCTAAGTCTCATGGCCCTCTATCAGAATCCAGAGTTTCAAGAAAGTCAGAGAAACTCAAAATTTCGCCCCCCGAAAAACAAAACAAAAGGGGTAACACTGTCGTTTTTTTCGGGGGGCGAAATTTTGAGTTCCTCCAATCTTCTCAAAACTCTGGATTCTGGTAAAGGGCCTTGGGAATTAGACCTGAGTGCAAAAATGGAGGCTCTAGACCCTTCCAGAGCTGAGATATCAAAACTCAAAATTTCGACCAGAAAAAAAAAACGACAGTGTTACCCCTTACGTTTTTTTTGGGGGGCGAGAAATTAAGTATCCCCGATCTTCTCAAAACTCAGGATTCTGATAGAGGGCCATGAGACTTAGACCTGAGTGCAACAATGTAGGCTCTAGACCCTTCCAGAGCTGAGATATTGAAACTCAAAATTTCGACCCGAAAAAAAAAAACGACAGTGTTACCCCTTACGTTTTTTTTGGGGGGCGAAAAATTAAGTATCCCCAATCTTCTCAAAACTCTGGATTCTGATAGAGGGCCGCGAGACTTAGACCTGAGTGCAAAATGGAGGCTTTAGACCCTTCCAGAGCTGAGATATCGAAACTCAAAATTTCGACCCGAAAAAAAAACGACAGTGTTACCCCTTACGTTTTTTTTCGTTTTCGGGCGAAAAATCAAGTTTCTCCAATCTTCTCAAAACTCTGGATTATGATAGAGGGCCGCGAGACTTTGACCTGAGCGTAAAAATGGAGGCTCTAGACCCTTCCAGAGCTGAGATATCGAAACTCAAAATTTCGACCCGAAAAAAAAAATGACAGTGTTACCCCTTACGTTTTTTTTGGTTTTCGGGCGAAAAATCAAGTTTCTCCAATCTTCTCAAAACTCTGGATTGTGATAGAGGGCCGCGAGACTTTGACCTGAGCGCAAAAATGGAGGCTCTAGACCCTTCCAGAGCTGAGATATCGAAACTTAAAATTCCGACCCGAAAAAAAAACGACAGTGTTACCCCTTACGTTTTTTTTTTTCGTTTTCGGGCGAAAAATCAAGTTTCTCCAATCTTCTCAAAACTCTGGATTGTGATAGAAGCTGAGATATCGAAACTCAAAATTTCGACCGGAAAAAAAAACGACAGTGTTACCCCTTACGTTTTTTTTTGGTTTTCGGGCGAAAAATCAAGTTTCTCCAATCTTCTCAAAACTCTGGATTATGATAGAGGGCCGCGAGACTTTGACCTGAGCGCAAAAATGGAGGCTCTAGACCCTTCCAGAGCTGAGATATCGAAACTCAAAATTTCGACCCGAAAAAAAACGACAGTGATACCCCTTACGTTTTTTTGGTTTTCGGGCGAAAAATCAAGTTTCTCCAATCTTCTCAAAACTCTGGATTATGATAGAGGGCCGTGAGACTTTGACCTGAGTGCAAAAATGGAGGCTCTAGACCCTTCCAGAGCTGAGATATCGAAACTCAAAATTTCGACCCGAAAAAAAAAATGACAGTGTTACCCCTTACGTTTTTTTTGGGGGGCGAAAAATTAAGTATCCCCAATCTTCTCAAAACTCTGGATTCTGATAGAGGGCCATGAGACTTAGACCTGAGTGCAAAAATGGAGGCTCTAGACCCTTCCAGAGCTGAGATATCGAAACTCAAAATTTCGACCCGAAAAAAAAACGACAGTGTTACCCCTTACGTTTTTTTTCGTTTTCGGGCGAAAAATCAAGTTTCTCCAATCTTCTCAAAACTCTGGATTATGATAGAGGGCCGCGAGACTTTGACCTGAGCGCAAAAATGGAGGCTCTAGACCCTTCCAGAGCTGAGATATCGAAACTCAAAATTTCGACCCGAAAAAAAAAACGACAGTGTTACCCCTTACGTTTTTTTTGGTTTTCGGGCGAAAAATCAAGTTTCTCCAATCTTCTCAAAACTCTGGATTATGATAGAGGGCCGCGAGACTTTGACCTGAGCGCAAAAATGGAGGCTCTAGACCCTTCCAGAGCTGAGATATCGAAACTCAAAATTTCGACCCGAAAAAAAACGACAGTGTTACCCCTTACGTTTTTTTTTCGTTTTCGGGCGAAAAATCAAGTTTCTCCAATCTTCTCAAAACTCTGGATTGTGATAGAAGCTGAGATATCGAAACTCAAAATTTCGACCCGAAAAAAAAACGACAGTGTTACCCCTTACGTTTTTTTTTGGTTTTCGGGCGAAAAATCAAGTTTCTCCAATCTTCTCAAAACTCTGGATTATGATAGAGGGCCGCGAGACTTTGACCTGAGCGCAAAAATGGAGGCTCTAGACCCTTCCAGAGCTGAGATATCGAAACTCAAAATTTCGACCCGAAAAAAAAACGACAGTGTTACCCCTTACGTTTTTTTTGGTTTTCGGGCGAAAAATCAAGTTTCTCCAATCTTCTCAAAACTCTGGATTATGATAGAGGGCCGCGAGACTTTGACCTGAGCGCAAAAATGGAGGCTCTAGACCCTTCCAGAGCTGAGATATCGAAACTCAAAATTTCGACCCGAAAAAAAAACGACAGTGTTACCCCTTACGTTTTTTTTGGTTTTCGGGCGAAAAATCAAGTTTCTCCAATCTTCTCAAAACTCTGGATTATGATAGAGGGCCGCGAGACTTTGACCTGAGCGCAAAAATGGAGGCTCTAGACCCTTCCAGAGCTGAGATATCGAAACTCAAAATTTCGACCCGAAAAAAAAACGACAGTGTTACCCCTTACGTTTTTTTTGGTTTTCGGGCGAAAAATCAAGTTTCTCCAATCTTCTCAAAACTCTGGATTATGATAGAGGGCCGCGAGACTTTGACCTGAGCGCAAAAATGGAGGCTCTAGACCCTTCCAGAGCTGAGATATCGAAACTCAAAATTTCGACCCGAAAAAAAAACGACAGTGTTACCCCTTACGTTTTTTTTGGTTTTCGGGCGAAAAATCAAGTTTCTCCAATCTTCTCAAAACTCTGGATTATGATAGAGGGCCGCGAGACTTTGACCTGAGCGCAAAAATGGAGGCTCTAGACCCTTCCAGAGCTGAGATATCGAAACTCAAAATTTCGACCCGAAAAAAAAACGACAGTGTTACCCCTTACGTTTTTTTTGGTTTTCGGGCGAAAAATCAAGTTTCTCCAATCTTCTCAAAACTCTGGATTATGATAGAGGGCCGCGAGACTTTGACCTGAGCGCAAAAATGGAGGCTCTAGACCCTTCCAGAGCTGAGATATCGAAACTCAAAATTTCGACCCCGAAAAAAAAACCGACAGTGTTACCCCTTACGTTTTTTTGGTTTTTGGGCGAAAAATCAAGTTTCTCCAATCTTCTCAAAACTCTGGATTGTTATAGAGGGCCGCGAGACTTTGACCTGAGCGCAAAAATGGAGGCTCTAGACCCTTCCAGAGCTGAGATATCGAAACTCAAAATTTCGACCCGAAAAAAAAACGACAGTGTTACCCCTTACGTTTTTTTTTTTGGTTTTCGGGCGAAAAATCAAGTTTCTCCAATCTTCTCAAAACTCTGGATTATGATAGAGGGCCGCGAGACTTTGACCTGAGCGCAAAAATGGAGGCTCTAGACCCTTCCAGAGCTGAGATATCGAAACTCAAAATTTCGACCCGAAAAAAAAAACGACAGTGTTACCCTTACGTTTTTTTGGTTTTCGGGCGAAAAATCAAGTTTCTCCAATCTTCTCAAAACTCTGGATTATGATAGAGGGCCGCGAGACTTTGACCTGAGCGCAAAAATGGAGGCTCTAGACCCTTCCAGAGCTGAGATATCGAAACTCAAAATTTCGACCCGAAAAAAAAACGACAGTGTTACCCCTTACGTTTTTTTGGTTTTCGGGCGAAAAATCAAGTTTCTCCAATCTTCTCAAAACTCTGGATTATGATAGAGGGCCGCGAGACTTTGACCTGAGCGCAAAAATGGAGGCTCTAGACCCTTCCAGAGCTGAGATATCGAAACTCAAAATTTCGACCCGAAAAAAAAACGACAGTGTTACCCCTTACGTTTTTTTTTGGTTTTCGGGCGAAAAATCAAGTTTCTCCAATCTTCTCAAAACTCTGGATTATGATAGAGGGCCGCGAGACTTTGACCTGAGCGCAAAAATGGAGGCTCTAGACCCTTCCAGAGCTGAGATATCGAAACTCAAAATTTCGACCCGAAAAAAAAACGACAGTGTTACCCCTTACGTTTTTTTTTCGTTTTCGGGCGAAAAATCAAGTTTCTCCAATCTTCTCAAAACTCTGGATTGTGATAGAAGCTGAGATATCGAAACTCAAAATTTCGACCCGAAAAAAAAACGACAGTGTTACCCCTTACGTTTTTTTTTGGTTTTCGGGCGAAAAATCAAGTTTCTCCAATCTTCTCAAAACTCTGGATTATGATAGAGGGCCGCGAGACTTTGACCTGAGCGCAAAAATGGAGGCTCTAGACCCTTCCAGAGCTGAGATATCGAAACTCAAAATTTCGACCCGAAAAAAAACGACAGTGTTACCCCTTACGTTTTTTTGTTTTCGGGCGAAAAATCAAGTTTCTCCAATCTTCTCAAAACTCTGGATTATGATAGAGGGCCGCGAGACTTTGACCTGAGTGCAAAAATGGAGGCTCTAGACCCTTCCAGAGCTGAGATATCGAAACTCAAAATTTCGACCCGAAAAAAAAACGACAGTGTTACCCCTTACGTTTTTTTTGGGGGCGAAAAATTAAGTTTCTCCAATCTTCTCAAAACTCTGGATTATGATAGAGGGCCATGAGACTTTGACCTGAGTGCAAAAATGGAGGCTCTAGACCCTTCCAGAGCTGAGATATCGAAACTCAAAATTTCGACCCGAAAAAAAAACGACAGTGTTACCCCTTACGTTTTTTTTGGTTTTCGGGCGAAAAATCAAGTTTCTCCAATCTTCTCAAAACTCTGGATTATGATAGAGGGCCGCGAGACTTTGACCTGAGCGCAAAAATGGAGGCTCTAGACCCTTCCAGAGCTGAGATATCGAAACTCAAAATTTCGACCCGAAAAAAAAAAGACAGTGTTACCCCTTACGTTTTTTTTGGTTTTCGGGCGAAAAATCAAGTTTCTCCAATCTTCTCAAAACTCTGGATTATGATAGAGGGCCGCGAGACTTTGACCTGAGCGCAAAAATGGAGGCTCTAGACCCTTCCAGAGCTGAGATATCGAAACTCAAAATTTCGACCCGAAAAAAAAACGACAGTGTTACCCCTTACGTTTTTTTTTTCGTTTTCGGGCGAAAAATCAAGTTTCTCCAATCTTCTCAAAACTCTGGATTGTGATAGAAGCTGAGATATCGAAACTCAAAATTTCGACCGGAAAAAAAAACGACAGTGTTACCCCTTACGTTTTTTTTTGGTTTTCGGGCGAAAAATCAAGTTTCTCCAATCTTCTCAAAACTCTGGATTATGATAGAGGGCCGCGAGACTTTGACCTGAGCGCAAAAATGGAGGCTCTAGACCCTTCCAGAGCTGAGATATCGAAACTCAAAATTTCGACCCGAAAAAAAAACGACAGTGTTACCCCTTACGTTTTTTTGGTTTTCGGGCGAAAAATCAAGTTTCTCCAATCTTCTCAAAACTCTGGATTATGATAGAGGGCCGCGAGACTTTGACCTGAGTGCAAAAATGGAGGCTCTAGACCCTTCCAGAGCTGAGATATCGAAACTCAAAATTTCGACCCGAAAAAAAAACCGACAGTGTTACCCCTTACGTTTTTTTTGGGGGCGAAAAATTAAGTTTCTCCAATCTTCTCAAAACTCTGGATTCTGATAGAGGGCCATGAGACTTTGACCTGAGTGCAAAAATGGAGGCTCTAGACCCTTCCAGAGCTGAGATATCGAAACTCAAAATTTCGACCCGAAAAAAAAACGACAGTGTTACCCCTTACGTTTTTTTTCGTTTTCGGGCGAAAAATCAAGTTTCTCCAATCTTCTCAAAACTCTGGATTATGATAGAGGGCCGCGAGACTTTGACCTGAGCGCAAAAATGGAGGCTCTAGACCCTTCCAGAGCTGAGATATCGAAACTCAAAATTTCGACCCGAAAAAAAAAACGACAGTGTTACCCCTTACGTTTTTTTTGGTTTTCGGGCGAAAAATCAAGTTTCTCCAATCTTCTCAAAACTCTGGATTATGATAGAGGGCCGCGAGACTTTGACCTGAGCGCAAAAATGGAGGCTCTAGACCCTTCCAGAGCTGAGATATCGAAACTCAAAATTTCGACCCGAAAAAAAAACGACAGTGTTACCCCTTACGTTTTTTTTTCGTTTTCGGGCGAAAAATCAAGTTTCTCCAATCTTCTCAAAACTCTGGATTGTGATAGAGCTAGAGATGAGATATCGAAACTCAAAATTTCGACCCGAAAAAAAAACGACAGTGTTACCCCTTACGTTTTTTTTTGGTTTTCGGGCGAAAAATCAAGTTTCTCCAATCTTCTCAAAACTCTGGATTATGATAGAGGGCCGCGAGACTTTGACCTGAGCGCAAAAATGGAGGCTCTAGACCCTTCCAGAGCTGAGATATCGAAACTCAAAATTTCGACCCGAAAAAAAAACGACAGTGTTACCCCTTACGTTTTTTTTGGTTTTCGGGCGAAAAATCAAGTTTCTCCAATCTTCTCAAAACTCTGGATTATGATAGAGGGCCGCGAGACTTTGACCTGAGCGCAAAAATGGAGGCTCTAGACCCTTCCAGAGCTGAGATATCGAAACTCAAAATTTCGACCCGAAAAAAAAAACGACAGTGTTACCCCTTACGTTTTTTTTGGTTTTCGGGCGAAAAATCAAGTTTCTCCAATCTTCTCAAAACTCTGGATTATGATAGAGGGCCGCGAGACTTTGACCTGAGCGCAAAAATGGAGGCTCTAGACCCTTCCAGAGCTGAGATATCGAAACTCAAAATTTCGACCCGAAAAAAAAACGACAGTGTTACCCCTTACGTTTTTTTTGGTTTTCGGGCGAAAAATCAAGTTTCTCCAATCTTCTCAAAACTCTGGATTATGATAGAGGGCCGCGAGACTTTGACCTGAGTGCAAAAATGGAGGCTCTAGACCCTTCCAGAGCTGAGATATCGAAACTCAAAATTTCGACCCGAAAAAAAAACGACAGTGTTACCCCTTACGTTTTTTTGGTTTTCGGGCGAAAAATCAAGTTTCTCCAATCTTCTCAAAACTCTGGATTATGATAGAGGGCCGCGAGACTTTGACCTGAGCGCAAAAATGGAGGCTCTAGACCCTTCCAGAGCTGAGATATCGAAACTCAAAATTTCGACCCGAAAAAAAAACGACAGTGTTACCCCTTACGTTTTTTTTTCGTTTTCGGGCGAAAAATCAAGTTTCTCCAATCTTCTCAAAACTCTGGATTATGATAGAGGGCGCGAGACTTTGACCTGAGCGCAAAAATGGAGGCTCTAGACCCTTCCAGAGCTGAGATATCGAAACTCAAAATTTCGACCCGAAAAAAAAAACGACAGTGTTACCCCTTACGTTTTTTTGGTTTTCGGCGAAAAATCAAGTTTCTCCAATCTTCTCAAAACTCTGGATTATGATAGAGGGCCGCGAGACTTTGACCTGAGCGCAAAAATGGAGGCTCTAGACCCTTCCAGAGCTGAGATATCGAAACTCAAAATTTCGACCCGAAAAAAAACGACAGTGTTACCCCTTACGTTTTTTTTTTTCGTTTTCGGGCGAAAAATCAAGTTTCTCCAATCTTCTCAAAACTCTGGATTATGATAGAGGGCCGCGAGACTTTGACCTGAGCGCAAAAATGGAGGCTCTAGACCCTTCCAGAGCTGAGATATCGAAACTCAAAATTTCGACCCGAAAAAAAAACGACAGTGTTACCCCTTACGTTTTTTTTTTCGGGCGAAAAATCAAGTTTCTCCAATCTTCTCAAAACTCTGGATTATGATAGAGGGCCGCGAGACTTTGACCTGAGCGCAAAAATGGAGGCTCTAGACCCTTCCAGAGCTGAGATATCGAAACTCAAAATTTCGACCCGAAAAAAAAACGACAGTGTTACCCCTTACGTTTTTTTTGTTTTCGGGCGAAAAATCAAGTTTCTCCAATCTTCTCAAAACTCTGGATTATGATAGAGGGCCGCGAGACTTTGACCTGAGCGCAAAAATGGAGGCTCTAGACCCTTCCAGAGCTGAGATATCGAAACTCAAAATTTCGACCCGAAAAAAAAACGACAGTGTTACCCCTTACGTTTTTTTTGGTTTTGGGCGAAAAATCAAGTTTCTCCAATCTTCTCAAAACTCTGGATTATGATAGAGGGCCGCGAGACTTTGACCTGAGCGCAAAAATGGAGGCTCTAGACCCTTCCAGAGCTGAGATATCGAAACTCAAAATTTCGACCCGAAAAAAAAACGACAGTGTTACCCCTTACGTTTTTTTTTTTCGTTTTCGGGCGAAAAATCAAGTTTCTCCAATCTTCTCAAAACTCTGGATTGTTGATAGAAGCTGAGATGAGTCGAAACTCAAAATTTCGACCCGAAAAAAAAAACGACAGTGTTACCCCTTACGTTTTTTTTGGTTTTCGGGCGAAAAATCAAGTTTCTCCAATCTTCTCAAAACTCTGGATTATGATAGAGGGCCGCGAGACTTTGACCTGAGCGCAAAATGGAGGCTCTAGACCCTTCCAGAGCTGAGATATCGAAACTCAAAATTTCGACCCGAAAAAAAACGACAGTGTTACCCCTTACGTTTTTTTTGGTTTTCGGGCGAAAAATCAAGTTTCTCCAATCTTCTCAAAACTCTGGATTATGATAGAGGGCCGCGAGACTTTGACCTGAGTGCAAAAATGGAGGCTCTAGACCCTTCCAGAGCTGAGATATCGAAACTCAAAATTTCGACCCGAAAAAAAAACGACAGTGTTACCCCTTACGTTTTTTTTTTTCGGGCGAAAAATTAAGTTTCTCCAATCTTCTCAAAACTCTGGATTATGATAGAGGGCCGCGAGACTTTGACCTGAGCGCAAAAATGGAGGCTCTAGACCCTTCCAGAGCTGAGATATCGAAACTCAAAATTTCGACCCGAAAAAAAAACGACAGTGTTACCCCTTACGTTTTTTTTTCGTTTTCGGGCGAAAAATAAGTTTCTCCAATCTTCTCAAAACTCTGGATTATGATAGAGGGCCGCGAGACTTTGACCTGAGCGCAAAAATGGAGGCTCTAGACCCTTCCAGAGCTGAGATATCGAAACTCAAAATTTCGACCCGAAAAAAAAAACGACAGTGTTACCCCTTACGTTTTTTTCGTTTTCGGGCGAAAAATCAAGTTTCTCCAATCTTCTCAAAACTCTGGATTATGATAGAGGGCCGCGAGACTTTGACCTGAGCGCAAAAATGGAGGCTCTAGACCCTTCCAGAGCTGAGATATCGAAACTCAAAATTTCGACCCGAAAAAAAAAACGACAGTGTTACCCCTTACGTTTTTTTTTTCGTTTTCGGGCGAAAAATCAAGTTTCTCCAATCTTCTCAAAACTCTGGATTATGATAGAGGGCCGCGAGTGA
>NW_024121151.1:829073-842149 GCF_016745375.1 Pimephales promelas
GATTTTTCGCCCGAAAACGAAAAAAAACGTAAGGGTAACACTGTCGTTTTTTTTTCGGTCGAAATTTTGAGTTTCGATATCTCAGCTCTGGAAGGGTCTAGAGCCTCCATTTTTGCACTCAGGTCAAAGTCTGCGGCCCTCTATCAGAATCCAGAGTTTTGAGAAGATTGGAGAAAACTTAATTTTTCGCCCGAAAAAAAAAAAAACGTAAGGGGTAACACTGTCGTTTTTTTTTCGGGTCGAAATTTTGAGTTTCGATATCTCAGCTCTGGAAGGGTCTAGAGCCTCCATTTTTGCGCTCAGGTCAAAGTCTCGCGGCCCTCTATCATAATCCAGAGTTTTGAGAAGATTGGAGAAACTTAATTTTTCGCCGAAAACGAAAAAAACGTAAGGGGTAACACTGTCGTTTTTTTTTCGGGTCGAAATTTTGAGTTTCGATATCTCAGCTCTGGAAGGGTCTAGAGCCTCCATTTTTGCACTCAGGTCAAGTCTCGCGGCCCTCTATCATATCCAGAGTTTTGAGAAGATTGGAGAAACTTAATTTTTCGCCGAAACGAAAAAAAAACGTAAGGGGTAACACTGTCGTTTTTTTTTCGGGTCGAAATTTTGAGTTTCGATATCTCAGCTCTGGAAGGGTCTAGAGCCTCCATTTTTGCACTCAGGTCAAAGTCTCATGGCCCTCTATCAGAATCCAGAGTTTTGAGAAGATTGGAGAAACTTAATTTTTCGCCCCGAAAAAAAAAACGTAAGGGGTAACACTGTCGTTTTTTTTTCGGGTCGAAATTTTGAGTTCGATATCTCAGCTCTGGAAGGGTCTAGAGCCTCCATTTTTGCACTCAGGTCAAAGTCTCGCGGCCCTCTATCATAATCCAGAGTTTTGAGAAGATTGGAGAAACTTAATTTTTCGCCCAAAAACGAAAAAACGTAAGGGGTAACACTGTCGTTTTTTTTTTCGGGTCGAAATTTTGAGTTTCGATATCTCAGCTCTGGAAGGGTCTAGAGCCTCCATTTTTGCACTCAGGTCAAAGTCTCGCGGCCCTCTATCATAATCCAGAGTTTGAGAAGATTGGAGAAACTTAATTTTTCGCCGAAAACGAAAAAAAACGTAAGGGGTAACACTGTCGTTTTTTTTCGGGTCGAAATTTGAGTTTCGATATCTCAGCTCTGGAAGGGTCTAGAGCCTCCATTTTTGCACTCAGGTCAAGTCTCATGCCCTCTATCATAATCCAGAGTTTTGAGAAGATTGGAGAAACTTAATTTTCGCCCGAAAAAAAAACGTAAGGTAACACTGTCGTTTTTTTTTTGGGTCGAAATTTTGAGTTTCGATATCTCAGCTCTGGAAGGGTCTAGAGCCTCCATTTTTGCAATCAGGTCAAAGTCTCATGGCCCTCTATCAGAATCCAGAGTTTTGAGAAGATTGGAGAAACTTGATTTTTCGCCGAAAACGAAAAAAAACGTAAGGGGTAACACTGTCGTTTTTTTTTCGGGTCGAAATTTTGAGTTTCGATATCTCAGCTCTGGAAGGGTCTAGAGCCTCCATTTTTGCACTCAGGTCAAAGTCTCGGCCCTCTATCATAATCCAGAGTTTTGAGAAGATTGGAGAAACTTAATTTTTCGCCCGAAAACAAAAAAAACGTAAGGGGTAACACTGTCGTTTTTTTTTCGGGTCGAAATTTTGAGTTTCGATATCTCAGCTCTGGAAGGGTCTAGAGCCTCCATTTTTGCACTCAGGTCAAAGTCTCGCGGCCCTCTATCATAATCCAGAGTTTTGAGAAGATTGGAGAAACTTGATTTTTCGCCCGAAAAAAAAAACGTAAGGGGTAACACTGTCGTTTTTTTTTCGGGTCGAAATTTTGAGTTTCGATATCTCAGCTCTGGAAGGGTCTAGAGCCTCCATTTTTGCGCTCAGGTCAAAGTCTCGCGGCCCTCTATCATAATCCAGAGTTTTGAGAAGATTGGAGAAACTTGATTTTTCGCCCGAAAACGAAAAAAAAACGTAAGGGGTAACACTGTCGTTTTTTTTTCGGGTCGAAATTTTGAGTTTCGATATCTCAGCTCTGGAAGGGTCTAGAGCCTCCATTTTTGCACTCAGGTCAAAGTCTCGCGGCCCTCTATCATAATCCAGAGTTTTGAGAAGATTGGAGAAACTTAATTTTTCGCCCGAAAAAAAAAAAACGTGGTAACACTGTCGTTTTTTTTTTCGGGTCGAAATTTTGAGTTTCGATATCTCAGCTCTGGAAGGGTCTAGAGCCTCCATTTTTGCACTCAGGTCAAAGTCTCGCGGCCCTCTATCATAATCCAGAGTTTTGAGAAGATTGGAGAAACTTGATTTTTCGCCCGAAAACGAAAAAAAACGTAAGGGGTAACACTGTCGTTTTTTTTTCGGGTCGAAATTTTGAGTTTCGATATCTCAGCTCTGGAAGGGTCTAGAGCCTCCATTTTTGCGCTCAGGTCAAAGTCTCGCGGCCCTCTATCATAATCCAGAGTTTTGAGAAGATTGGAGAAACTTGATTTTTCGCCCGAAAACGAAAAAAAACGTAAGGGGTAACACTGTCGTTTTTTTTTCGGGTCGAAATTTTGAGTTTCGATATCTCAGCTCTGGAAGGGTCTAGAGCCTCCATTTTTGCGCTCAGGTCAAAGTCTCGCGGCCCTCTATCATAATCCAGAGTTTTGAGAAGATTGGAGAAACTTGATTTTTCGCCCGAAAACGAAAAAAAACGTAAGGGGTAACACTGTCGTTTTTTTTTCGGGTCGAAATTTTGAGTTTCGATATCTCAGCTCTGGAAGGGTCTAGAGCCTCCATTTTTGCGCTCAGGTCAAAGTCTCGCGGCCCTCTATCATAATCCAGAGTTTTGAGAAGATTGGAGAAACTTGATTTTTCGCCCGAAAACGAAAAAAAACGTAAGGGGTAACACTGTCGTTTTTTTTTTCGGGTCGAAATTTTGAGTTTCGATATCTCAGCTCTGGAAGGGTCTAGAGCCTCCATTTTTGCGCTCAGGTCAAAGTCTCGCGGCCCTCTATCATAATCCAGAGTTTTGAGAAGATTGGAGAAACTTGATTTTTCGCCCGAAAACGAAAAAAAACGTAAGGGGTAACACTGTCGTTTTTTTTTCGGGTCGAAATTTTGAGTTTCGATATCTCAGCTCTGGAAGGGTCTAGAGCCTCCATTTTTGCGCTCAGGTCAAAGTCTCGCGGCCCTCTATCATAATCCAGAGTTTTGAGAAGATTGGAGAAACTTGATTTTTCGCCCGAAAAAAAAAAAAGGGGTAACACTGTCGTTTTTTTTTCGGGTCGAAATTTTGAGTTTCGATATCTCAGCTCTGGAAGGGTCTAGAGCCTCCATTTTTGCGCTCAGGTCAAAGTCTCGCGGCCCTCTATCATAATCCAGAGTTTTGAGAAGATTGGAGAAACTTGATTTTTCGCCCGAAAACGAAAAAAAACGTAAGGGGTAACACTGTCGTTTTTTTTTCGGGTCGAAATTTTGAGTTTCGATATCTCAGCTCTGGAAGGGTCTAGAGCCTCCATTTTTGCGCTCAGGTCAAAGTCTCGCGGCCCTCTATCATAATCCAGAGTTTTGAGAAGATTGGAGAAACTTGATTTTTCGCCCGAAAAAAAACGTAAGGGGTAACACTGTCGTTTTTTTTTCGGGTCGAAATTTTGAGTTTCGATATCTCAGCTCTGGAAGGGTCTAGAGCCTCCATTTTCGCGCTCAGGTCAAAGTCTCGCGGCCCTCTATCATAATCCAGAGTTTTGAGAAGATTGGAGAAACTTGATTTTTCGCCCGAAAACGAAAAAAAACGTAAGGGGTAACACTGTCGTTTTTTTTTTCGGGTCGAAATTTTGAGTTTCGATATCTCAGCTCTGGAAGGGTCTAGAGCCTCCATTTTTGCGCTCAGGTCAAAGTCTCGCGGCCCTCTATCATAATCCAGAGTTTTGAGAAGATTGGAGAAACTTGATTTTTCGCCCGAAAACGAAAAAAAACGTAAGGGGTAACACTGTCGTTTTTTTTTCGGGTCGAAATTTTGAGTTTCGATATCTCAGCTCTGGAAGGGTCTAGAGCCTCCATTTTTGCGCTCAGGTCAAAGTCTCGCGGCCCTCTATCATAATCCAGAGTTTTGAGAAGATTGGAGAAACTTGATTTTTCGCCCGAAAAAAAAAAAACGTAAGGGGTAACACTGTCGTTTTTTTTTCGGGTCGAAATTTTGAGTTTCGATATCTCAGCTCTGGGAGGGTCTAGAGCCTCCATTTTTGCGCTCAGGTCAAAGTCTCGCGGCCCTCTATCATAATCCAGAGTTTTGAGAAGATTGGAGAAATTTGATTTTTCGCCCGAAAACGAAAAAAACGTAAGGGGTAACACTGTCGTTTTTTTTTCGGGTCGAAATTTTGAGTTTTGATATCTCAGCTCTGGGAGGGTCTAGAGCCTCCATTTTTGCGCTCAGGTCAAAGTCTCGCGGCCCTCTATCATAATCCAGAGTTTTGAGAAGATTGGAGAAACTTGATTTTTCGCCCGAAAAAAAAAAACGTAAGGGGTAACACTGTCGTTTTTTTTTCGGGTCGAAATTTTGAGTTTCGATATCTCAGCTCTGGAAGGGTCTAGAGCCTCCATTTTTGCGCTCAGGTCAAAGTCTCGCGGCCCTCTATCATAATCCAGAGTTTTGAGAAGATTGGAGAAACTTGATTTTTCGCCCGAAAACGAAAAAAAACGTAAGGGGTAACACTGTCGTTTTTTTTTCGGGTCGAAATTTTGAGTTTCGATATCTCAGCTCTGGAAGGGTCTAGAGCCTCCATTTTTGCGCTCAGGTCAAAGTCTCGCGGCCCTCTATCATAATCCAGAGTTTTGAGAAGATTGGAGAAACTTGATTTTTCGCCCGAAAACGAAAAAAAACGTAAGGGGTAACACTGTCGTTTTTTTTTCGGGTCGAAATTTTGAGTTTCGATATCTCAGCTCTGGAAGGGTCTAGAGCCTCCATTTTTGCGCTCAGGTCAAAGTCTCGCGGCCCTCTATCATAATCCAGAGTTTTGAGAAGATTGGAGAAACTTGATTTTTCGCCCGAAAACGAAAAAAACGTAAGGGGTAACACTGTCGTTTTTTTTTCGGGTCGAAATTTTGAGTTTCGATATCTCAGCTCTGGAAGGGTCTAGAGCCTCCATTTTTGCGCTCAGGTCAAAGTCTCGCGGCCCTCTATCATAATCCAGAGTTTTGAGAAGATTGGAGAAACTTGATTTTTCGCCCGAAAAAAAAAAAACGTAAGGGGTAACACTGTCGTTTTTTTTTCGGGTCGAAATTTTGAGTTTCGATATCTCAGCTCTGGAAGGGTCTAGAGCCTCCATTTTTGCGCTCAGGTCAAAGTCTCGCGGCCCTCTATCATAATCCAGAGTTTTGAGAAGATTGGAGAAACTTGATTTTTCGCCCGAAAACGAAAAAAAACGTAAGGGGTAACACTGTCGTTTTTTTTTCGGGTCGAAATTTTGAGTTTCGATATCTCAGCTCTGGAAGGGTCTAGAGCCTCCATTTTTGCGCTCAGGTCAAAGTCTCGCGGCCCTCTATCATAATCCAGAGTTTTGAGAAGATTGGAGAAACTTGATTTTTCGCCCGAAAACGAAAAAAACGTAAGGGGTAACACTGTCGTTTTTTTTTCGGGTCGAAATTTTGAGTTTCGATATCTCAGCTCTGGAAGGGTCTAGAGCCTCCATTTTTGCGCTCAGGTCAAAGTCTCGCGGCCCTCTATCATAATCCAGAGTTTTGAGAAGATTGGAGAAACTTGATTTTTCGCCCGAAAACGAAAAAAAACGTAAGGGGTAACACTGTCGTTTTTTTTTCGGGTCGAAATTTTGAGTTTCGATATCTCAGCTCTGGAAGGGTCTAGAGCCTCCATTTTTGCGCTCAGGTCAAAGTCTCGCGGCCCTCTATCATAATCCAGAGTTTTGAGAAGATTGGAGAAACTTGATTTTTCGCCCGAAAACGAAAAAAAACGTAAGGGGTAACACTGTCGTTTTTTTTTCGGGTCGAAATTTTGAGTTTCGATATCTCAGCTCTGGAAGGGTCTAGAGCCTCCATTTTTGCGCTCAGGTCAAAGTCTCGCGGCCCTCTATCATAATCCAGAGTTTTGAGAAGATTGGAGAAACTTGATTTTTCGCCCGAAAACAAAAAAAAACGTAAGGGGTAACACTGTCGTTTTTTTTTCGGGTCGAAATTTTGAGTTTCGATATCTCAGCTCTGGAAGGGTCTAGAGCCTCCATTTTTGCGCTCAGGTCAAAGTCTCGCGGCCCTCTATCATAATCCAGAGTTTTGAGAAGATTGGAGAAACTTGATTTTTCGCCCGAAAACGAAAAAAAACGTAAGGGGTAACACTGTCGTTTTTTTTTCGGGTCGAAATTTTGAGTTTCGATATCTCAGCTCTGGAAGGGTCTAGAGCCTCCATTTTTGCGCTCAGGTCAAAGTCTCGCGGCCCTCTATCATAATCCAGAGTTTTGAGAAGATTGGAGAAACTTGATTTTTCGCCCGAAAACGAAAAAAAACGTAAGGGGTAACACTGTCGTTTTTTTTTCGGGTCGAAATTTTGAGTTTCGATATCTCAGCTCTGGAAGGGTCTAGAGCCTCCATTTTTGCGCTCAGGTCAAAGTCTCGCGGCCCTCTATCATAATCCAGAGTTTTGAGAAGATTGGAGAAACTTGATTTTTCGCCCGAAAACGAAAAAAAACGTAAGGGGTAACACTGTCGTTTTTTTTTCGGGTCGAAATTTTGAGTTTCGATATCTCAGCTCTGGAAGGGTCTAGAGCCTCCATTTTTGCGCTCAGGTCAAAGTCTCGCGGCCCTCTATCATAATCCAGAGTTTTGAGAAGATTGGAGAAACTTGATTTTTCGCCCGAAAACGAAAAAAAACGTAAGGGGTAACACTGTCGTTTTTTTTTTCGGGTCGAAATTTTGAGTTTCGATATCTCAGCTCTGGAAGGGTCTAGAGCCTCCATTTTTGCGCTCAGGTCAAAGTCTCGCGGCCCTCTATCATAATCCAGAGTTTTGAGAAGATTGGAGAAACTTGATTTTTCGCCCGAAAACGAAAAAAAACGTAAGGGGTAACACTGTCGTTTTTTTTTCGGGTCGAAATTTTGAGTTTCGATATCTCAGCTCTGGAAGGGTCTAGAGCCTCCATTTTTGCGCTCAGGTCAAAGTCTCGCGGCCCTCTATCATAATCCAGAGTTTTGAGAAGATTGGAGAAACTTGATTTTTCGCCCGAAAACGAAAAAAAACGTAAGGGGTAACACTGTCGTTTTTTTTTCGGGTCGAAATTTTGAGTTTCGATATCTCAGCTCTGGAAGGGTCTAGAGCCTCCATTTTTGCGCTCAGGTCAAAGTCTCGCGGCCCTCTATCATAATCCAGAGTTTTGAGAAGATTGGAGAAACTTGATTTTTCGCCCGAAAACGAAAAAAAACGTAAGGGGTAACACTGTCGTTTTTTTTTCGGGTCGAAATTTTGAGTTTCGATATCTCAGCTCTGGAAGGGTCTAGAGCCTCCATTTTTGCGCTCAGGTCAAAGTCTCGCGGCCCTCTATCATAATCCAGAGTTTTGAGAAGATTGGAGAAACTTGATTTTTCGCCCGAAAACGAAAAAAAAACGTAAGGGGTAACACTGTCGTTTTTTTTTCGGGTCGAAATTTTGAGTTTCGATATCTCAGCTCTGGAAGGGTCTAGAGCCTCCATTTTTGCGCTCAGGTCAAAGTCTCGCGGCCCTCTATCATAATCCAGAGTTTTGAGAAGATTGGAGAAACTTGATTTTTCGCCCGAAAACAAAAAAAAACGTAAGGGGTAACACTGTCGTTTTTTTTTCGGGTCGAAATTTTGAGTTTCGATATCTCAGCTCTGGAAGGGTCTAGAGCCTCCATTTTTGCGCTCAGGTCAAAGTCTCGCGGCCCTCTATCATAATCCAGAGTTTTGAGAAGATTGGAGAAACTTGATTTTTCGCCCGAAAACGAAAAAAAACGTAAGGGGTAACACTGTCGTTTTTTTTTCGGGTCGAAATTTTGAGTTTCGATATCTCAGCTCTGGAAGGGTCTAGAGCCTCCATTTTTGCGCTCAGGTCAAAGTCTCGCGGCCCTCTATCATAATCCAGAGTTTTGAGAAGATTGGAGAAACTTGATTTTTCGCCCAAAAACGAAAAAAAACGTAAGGGGTAACACTGTCGTTTTTTTTTTCGGGTCGAAATTTTGAGTTTCGATATCTCAGCTCTGGAAGGGTCTAGAGCCTCCATTTTTGCGCTCAGGTCAAAGTCTCGCGGCCCTCTATCATAATCCAGAGTTTTGAGAAGATTGGAGAAACTTGATTTTTCGCCCAAAAATGAAAAAAAAACGTAAGGGGTAACACTGTCGTTTTTTTTTTCGGGTCGAAATTTTGAGTTTCGATATCTCAGCTCTGGAAGGGTCTAGAGCCTCCATTTTTGCGCTCAGGTCAAAGTCTCGCGGCCCTCTATCATAATCCAGAGTTTTGAGAAGATTGGAGAAACTTGATTTTTCGCCCGAAAACGGAAAAAAAACGTAAGGGGTAACACTGTCGTTTTTTTTTCGGGTCGAAATTTTGAGTTTCCATATCTCAGCTCTGGAAGGGTCTAGAGCCTCCATTTTTGCGCTCAGGTCAAAGTCTCGTGGCCCTCTATCATAATCCAGAGTTTTGAGAAGATTGGAGAAACTTGATTTTTCGCCCCGAAAACGAAAAAAAACGTAAGGGGTAACACTGTCGTTTTTTTTTTCGGGTCGAAATTTTGAGTTTCCATATCTCAGCTCTGGAAGGGTCTAGAGCCTCCATTTTTGCGCTCAGGTCAAAGTCTCGCGGCCCTCTATCATAATCCAGAGTTTTGAGAAGATTGGAGAAACTTGATTTTTCGCCCGAAAACGAAAAAAAAAACGAAAGGGGTAACACTGTCGTTTTTTTTTCGGGTCGAAATTTTGAATTTCGATATCTCAGCTCTGGATGGGTCTAGAGCCTTCATTTTTGCACTCAGGTCAAAGTCTCGTGCCCTCTTCAGAATCCAGAGTTTTGAGAAGATTGGAGAAACGTAATTTTTCGCCTGAAAACGAAAAAAAAAACGAAAGGGGTAACACTGTCGTTTTTTTTTCGGGTCGAAATTTTGAATTTCGATATCTGAGCTCTGGAAGGGTCTAGAGCCTCCATTTTTGCACTCAGGTCAAAGTTTTGTGGCCCTCTATCAGAATCCAGAGTTTTGAGAAGATTTGAGAAACTTAATTTTTCGCCCGAAAAAAAAAATGAAAGGGGTAACACTGTCGTTTTTTTTTTCAAATCTCTTGAACTCTCGTCTCAGGCCCAGAACGAAGAAAAGGAATAGTCGAATAAAGTCGTTATTTTTGTTTTATTTCCGCACAAAAAGTAGTCTCGTCGCTTGATAAACTTAAACTTGAGCCACTGTAGTCACATGGAATATTTAAACATTTTCTTCAATGACTTCCTGGGCCGTCGATCCCTTTGGCGGATTATGTAGCAGTGATCCACCTCTCAAATTTAATCAAAAATATCGTCATTTGTGTTCCGAAGATGAACGAAGATCTTACGGGGTTGGTACAGCATGGGGGTGAGTAATTAATGACTTAAAAGTAGTGTAGGTCAAGAATTAAAAAAAAAACGTTTTTTTCCAAATTTCATTAAACTTTCTGTATATATCAATGCAATTAAAATCTAAGTACTCTGAAAAAGAAAGTACAAAAATCGAGTGTCTGTAGACCTCTCACGACTGTTTTAAGACAGCTCATTATTTCCATTCACTTCCCACATGAACGCGTGACTCCGACAGCTGAGCTGAAGACGCATTATTTACCTGAGACGAGCGGAGAGGAGAGGAAGGAGTGCATGTAGTGACATCATGTCAGAAACACATGTAAATAAAAAAATCTAACTATCATTATGAAGATAAACAAATAAGTTGTATTTTATTACTCACTATCAAGCTAGCATATTGATATTGGTAAAGTTTACATATATTTATTCATTCGCTAACGAGCTAGTTATCTATAAGGCAAAGCTAAAAACAGGTTGCATGATACACGTTTTCCATTGCCATCATTGAAGATGAATTTCGTGTAAGATTCATAACATATATATGGTGTTCTGACTGCATGTAAGAGTTTGCTTGATGAAAGCATTGTTGATTCTGATGAGGACTACACTCCCGAGACAAGTAAGTTACCCATAGACAGTATAAGAAAGCAAGTACCGCATCGTCAGCTCGAGGACAGATCCGTGAAGCAGAGGAGGTCGTGCAACTAGGGTCCGAGGAAGTAGAGGCCAAGGACGGGGTGGTCGAAGTGCAGGGCAAGAAGCACTTTTTAGACAAGAGGACCTGCGTCGAGTTTTGCATCTTCAAGCTCAAACAAGGGCATGCGAACAGGTACGATCTGGATACGCGGCGCAAGTGGGCAGGTCCTGTGTGGCAAAAGGGCGGTTGCCATGGTTGCGAGAGAGTGACAGTCGCCTAAGCCAATCCGTTGTTTCGTCCCGGTTCGAAATAATGAGCTGTGTTTAGTGCAGATTAAACGGTCTAGTCACTCGATTTTTATACTCTTTTTTTCACAGTACTTAGATTTTAATTATGCATTGATATATATATAGAAAGTTTAAACAAATTTGGAAAAAAAGTTTTTATAAAATTCTGCCCTACACTACCTTTAAAGGGTTAGTTCACCCAAAAATGATATTGCTTATATAAACTGGTGTGAATCTTGAGACAAAACAATGACACTTGACATATGTTAAGTTGTATATATTTAATCTAAGCGTTGTCTGTGAACCGACCAAAGGTGTTTTGTTTTATTTGATACACTACTTTGGTCTTGTTGCTGATGCTGATCACTAACGTGATGTTGTTTTGTCTATGAGCTGGAGGTTACAGTTAGTTTGCATCAAGTTCGGCTGTAACCGGATCCAAAGAAGAAATCTATGTCAAAGTGTAACTATTATGATGTCTCAGCATAAAGCATCTCATTTATATGGAAGCTTGTTTCTGCCACAGAAGAAAAAATAAAAAAGGTAATTCATGCGACTTTATAACACGCAATTCTGAGAAATAAAGTGTCAATAATCTTTTGAAATGTTTTATTCTGTGGCGGAAACGAGCTTCCATATGTTTCGTATCTTCATCAGAACACAAGAGAGAAGCGGATGCTAACAGTTTTCAGTGAAAGGTCTGTGCTGAATGTGTGTGAGCGCATCTTCCTGACCTCATACGTGTAGTTGGGGCAGGACACCAGCAGGAAGATCCAGGTGAAGGGGTTTTTAGTCGGATACGGGATCTTCCTGGTCTTAGATCCTGCAGAAGAGGAAGAAACTCTTACTTTGGGCAGACCTGATCTAACGATGAGCCGAGCAACAGATGCAAACGATGCAAATGCCAAGTAAACATACGCGTTACTTGATACAGAAAATGTATAAGGTCTATACATAAATGTATTAAAGATCCTAACTGTGTGTGTGTGTGTGTGTACATGTTTTTTCTATCCCAGTGGGGAGTTAAACCTGAAAGCACACAGACTCATGGGGACTCGTGTCACTGTGGCCTAAATCAAGGTCAACATGCTTATAAATCATGCAGAATGAGTTTTTATGAAAATGCTGAAAGTTTTGTGTGATGGGTAGATTTAGTGTGTGTGTGTGTGGTCGGGTTAGTGTAAGGGGACAGAATATACAGTTGACAGGATAAAAACCATTACATCTATCGAGAGACCCAACAAAGATAACGAATCAGACGTGCGTGTGTGTGTGTGGTCTTACCAGGTGGTCTGAGATTTCTCAGAGCGATGTGGATGGAGAAGTTCCCGATCTGACAGAACTGTGGCCATAAAGAGATCATTAGTCATCATCACATGACTCACACTGATGCTGTGGAAGAGCTGATCTTACCAGGAACAGGATGAGGGCCAGTCTGATCTGCTGCTCTCCGTAGACTGCAATGCAAACAAGAGCATGAGCCGTGAACACACGTTTCAATATCGGCTGACATCATGCCAACAGAAAATGCCAGTGTAATTTATGAATGAAAAAAAGAAAGCATTTGTGTTAGCACTGAAGCAGGGAAGAGTATATGAAGGCTCACTGGGTGGCGTGTACAGAGGGTGGTTGATGTAATACGCCATCCAAGCTGCAAATCCCCAGTAGTACGTGCAGTTCTGGAAAAAAACACAATCACATGGTTTAATATTACAGTAAAGCGCCGATAATATCTAAAAATCTAAAAAAAAAAGATTGACATTTAAAGTGCCCCAATTATGCTTTTTGAAAAATGTCCTTTCATGTAGTGTGCAATTCAGCTTTTTGTGAATCTAAAGGTCTGTAAAGTTTCAGAGATCACAGTGCAGATAAATGGAGTTATTTTCTCCTAAAAGAAAGAATGGATCATCTGACCAATCAGAGCAGAGTAGACCAATCACAACAGACCAATCAGAGCAGAGTAGACCAATCACAACAGACTGAGCCATCTGACCAATCAGAGCAGAGTAGACCAATCACAACAGACCAATCAGAGCAGAGTAGACCAATCACAACAGACTGGGCCATCTGACCAATCAGAGCAGAGTAGACCAATCACAACAGACTGGGCCATCTGACCAATCAGAGCAGAGTAGACCAATCACAACAGACTGGGCCATCTGACCAATCAGAGCAGAGTAGACCAATCATAACAGACTGGGTCATCTGACCAATCAGAGCAGAGTAGACCAATCATAACAGACTGGGCCATCTGACCAATCAGAGCAGAGTAGACCAATCACAACAGACTGGGCCATCTGACCAATCAGAGCAGAGTAGACCAATCACAACAGACTGGGCCATCTGACCAATCAGAGCAGAGTAGACCAATCACAACAGACTGGGCCATCTGACCAATCAGAGCAGAGTAGACCAATCAAAACAGACTGGGCCATCTGACCAATCAGAGCAGAGTAGACCAATCACAACAGACTGGGCCATCTGACCAATCAGAGCAGAGTAGACCAATCACAACAGACTGGGCCATCTGACCAATCAGAGCAGAGTAGACCAATCACAACAGACTGGGCCATCTGACCAATCAGAGCAAG
>NW_024121151.1:842649-904584 GCF_016745375.1 Pimephales promelas
ACGTTTTTTTTCGTTTTTGGGCGAAAAATCAAGTTTCTCCAATCTTCTCAAAACTCTGGATTATGATAGAGGGCCGCGAGACTTTGACCTGAGCGCAAAAATGGAGGCTCTAGACCCTTCCAGAGCTGAGATATGGAAAACTCAAAGTTTCGACCCGAAAAAAAAACGACAGTGTTACCCCTTACGTTTTTTTTTTTTGTTTTCGGACGAAAAATCAAGTTTCTCCAATCTTCTCAAAACTCTGGATTATGATAGAGCCGCGAGACTTTGACCTGAGCGCAAAAATGGAGGCTCTAGACCCTTCCAGAGCTGAGATATGGAAACTCAAAATTTTCGACCCGAAAAAAAAACGACAGTGTTACCCTTACGTTTTTTTTCGTTTTCGGGCGAAAAATCAAGTTTCTCCAATCTTCTCAAAACTCTGGATTATGATAGAGGGCCGCGAGACTTTGACCTGAGCGCAAAAAATGGAGGCTCTAGACCCCTTCCAGAGCTGAGATATCGAAACTCAAAATTTCGACCCGAAAAAAAAACGACAGTGTTACCCCTTACGTTTTTTTTCGTTTTTGGGCGAAAAATCAAGTTTCTCCAATCTTCTCAAAACTCTGGATTATGATAGAGGGCCGCGAGACTTTGACCTGAGTGCAAAAATGGAGGCTCTAGACCCTTCCAGAGCTGAGATATCGAAACTCAAAATTTCGACCCGAAAAAAAACGACAGTGTTACCCCTTACGTTTTTTTTCGTTTTCGGGCGAAAAATCAAGTTTCTCCAATCTTCTCAAAACTCTGGATTATGATAGAGGGCCGCGAGACTTTGACCTGAGCGCAAAAATGGAGGCTCTAGACCCTTCCAGAGCTGAGATATGGAAACTCAAAATTTCGACCCGAAAAAAAAACGACAGTGTTACCCCTTACGTTTTTTTTTCGTTTTCGGGCGAAAAATCAAGTTTCTCCAATCTTCTCAAAACTCTGGATTATGATAGAGGGCCGCGAGACTTTGACCTGACGCAAAAATGGAGGCTCTAGACCCTTCCAGAGCTGAGATATGGAAACTCAAAATTTCGACCCGAAAAAAAACGACAGTGTTACCCTTACGTTTTTTTTCATTTTCGGGCGAAAAATCAAGTTTCTCCAATCTTCTCAAAACTCTGGATTATGATAGAGGGCCGCGAGACTTTGACCTGAGTGCGCAAAAATGGAGGCTCTAGACCCTTCCAGAGCTGAGATATGGAAACTCAAAAATTTCGACCCGAAAAAAAAACGACAGTGTTACCCCTTACGTTTTTTTTCGTTTTTGGGCGAAAAATCAAGTTTCTCCAATCTTCTCAAAACTCTGGATTATGATAGAGGGCCGCGAGACTTTGACCTGAGCGCAAAAATGGAGGCTCTAGACCCTTCCAGAGCTGAGATATGGAAACTCAAAATTTCGACCCGAAAAAAAAACGACAGTGTTACCCCTTACGTTTTTTTTTTTGTTTTCGGGCGAAAAATCAAGTTTCTCCAATCTTCTCAAAACTCTGGATTATGATAGAGGGCCGCGAGACTTTGACCTGAGCGCAAAAATGGAGGCTCTAGACCCTTCCAGAGCTGAGATATGGAAACTCAAAATTTCGACCCGAAAAAAAACGACAGTGTTACCCCTTACGTTTTTTTTTCGTTTTTGGCGAAAAAATCAAGTTTCTCCAATCTTCTCAAAACTCTGGATTATGATAGAGGGGCGCGAGACTTTGACCTGAGCGCAAAAATGGAGGCTCTAGACCCTTCCAGAGCTGAGATATGGAAACTCAAAATTTCGACCCGAAAAAAAAAACGACAGTGTTACCCCTTATGTTTTTTTCGTTTTCGGGCGAAAAATCAAGTTTCTCCAATCTTCTCAAAACTCTGGATTATGATAGAGGGCCGCGAGACTTTGACCTAAACGCAAAAATGGAGGCTCTAGACCCTTCCAGAGCTGAGATATGGAAACTCAAAATTTCGACCCGAAAAAAAAAACGACAGTGTTACCCCTTACGTTTTTTTTCGTTTTTGGGCGAAAAATCAAGTTTCTCCAATCTTCTCAAAACTCTGGATTATGATAGAGGGCCGCGAGACTTTGACCTGAGCGCAAAAATGGAGGCTCTAGACCCTTCCAGAGCTGAGATATGGAAACTCAAAATTTCGACCCGAAAAAAAAAACGACAGTGTTACCCCTTACGTTTTTTTTTTGTTTTCGGGCGAAAAATCAAGTTTCTCTCCAATCTTCTCAAAACTCTGGATTATGATAGGGGCCGCGAGACTTTGACCTGAGCGCAAAAATGGAGGCTCTAGACCCTTCCAGAGCTGATATGGAAACTCAAAATTTCGACCCGAAAAAAAAAACGACAGTGTTACCCCTTACGTTTTTTTTTGTTTTCGGGCGAAAAATCAAGTTTCTCCAATCTTCTCAAAACTCTGGATTATGATAGAGGGCCGCGAGACTTTGACCTGAGCGCAAAAATGGAGGCTCTAGACCCTTCCAGAGCTGAGATATGGAAACTCAAAATTTCGACCCGAAAAAAAAACGACAGTGTTACCCCTTACGTTTTTTTTTTCGTTTTTGGGCGAAAAATCAAGTTTCTCCAATCTTCTCAAAACTCTGGATTATGATAGAGGGCCGCGAGACTTTGACCTGAGTGCAAAAATGGAGGCTCTAGACCCTTCCAGAGCTGAGATATGGAAACTCAAAATTTCGACCCGAAAAAAAAACGACAGTGTTACCCCTTACGTTTTTTTTCGTTTTCGGGCGAAAAATCAAGTTTCTCCAATCTTCTCAAAACTCTGGATTATGATAGAGGGCCGCGAGACTTTGACCTAAACGCAAAAATGGAGGCTCTAGACCCTTCCAGAGCTGAGATATGGAAACTCAAAATTTCGACCCGAAAAAAAAAACGACAGTGTTACCCCTTACGTTTTTTTTCATTTTCGGGCGAAAAATCAAGTTTCTCCAATCTTCTCAAAACTCTGGATTATGATAGAGGGCCGCGAGACTTTGACCTGAGCGCAAAAATGGAGGCTCTAGACCCTTCCAGAGCTGAGATATGAAACTCAAAATTTCGACCCGAAAAAAAAACGACAGTGTTACCCCTTACGTTTTTTTTTTGTTTTCGGGCGAAAAATCAAGTTTCTCCAATCTTCTCAAAACTCTGGATTATGATAGAGGGCCGCGAGACTTTGACCTGAGCGCAAAAATGGAGGCTCTAGACCCTTCCAGAGCTGAGATATGGAAACTCAAAATTTCGACCCGAAAAAAAAACGACAGTGTTACCCCTTACGTTTTTTTTTTGTTTTCGGGCGAAAAATCAAGTTTCTCCAATCTTCTCAAAACTCTGGATTATGATAGAGGGCCGCGAGACTTTGACCTGAGCGCAAAAATGGAGGCTCTAGACCCTTCCAGAGCTGAGATATGGAAACTCAAAATTTCGACCCGAAAAAAAAACCGACAGTGTTACCCTTACGTTTTTTTTTGTTTTCGGGCGAAAAATCAAGTTTCTCCAATCTTCTCAAAACTCTGGATTATGATAGAGGGCCGCAAGACTTTGACCTGAGCGCAAAAATGGAGGCTCTAGACCCTTCCAGAGCTGAGATATGGAAACTCAAAATTTCGACCCGAAAAAAAAACGACAGTGTTACCCCTTACGTTTTTTTTCTTCGTTTTTGGGCGAAAAATCAAGTTTCTCCAATCTTCTCAAAACTCTGGATTATGATAGAGGGCCGCGAGACTTTGACCTGAGCGCAAAAATGGAGGCTCTAGACCCTTCCAGAGCTGAGATATGGAAACTCAAAATTTCGACCCGAAAAAAAAACGACAGTGTTACCCCTTACGTTTTTTTTTTTTTTTCGGGCGAAAAATCAAGTTTCTCCAATCTTCTCAAAACTCTGGATTATGATAGAGGGCCGCGAGACTTTGACCTGAGCGCAAAAATGGAGGCTCTAGACCCTTCCAGAGCTGAGATATGGAAACTCAAAATTTCGACCCGAAAAAAAAACGACAGTGTTACCCCTTACGTTTTTTTTCGTTTTCGGGCGAAAAATCAAGTTTCTCCAATCTTCTCAAAACTCTGGATTATGATAGAGGGCCGCGAGACTTTTGTCCTGAGCGCAAAAATGGAGGCTCTAGACCCTTCCAGAGCTGAGATATGGAAACTCAAAATTTCGACCCGAAAAAAAAAAAACGACAGTGTTACCCCTTACGTTTTTTTTCGTTTTCGGGCGAAAAAATCAAGTTTCTCCAATCTTCTCAAAACTCTGGATTATGATAGAGGGCCGCGAGACTTTGACCTGAGCGCAAAAATGGAGGCTCTAGACCCTTCCAGAGCTGAGATATGGAAACTCAAAATTTCGACCCGAAAAAAAAAACGACAGTGTTACCCCTTACGTTTTTTTTTCGTTTTCGGGCGAAAAATCAAGTTTCTCCAATCTTCTCAAAACTCTGGATTATGATAGAGGGCCGCGAGACTTTGACCTGAGCGCAAAAATGGAGGCTCTAGACCCTTCCAGAGCTGAGATATGGAAACTCAAAATTTCGACCCGAAAAAAAAACGACAGTGTTACCCCTTAAGTTTTTTTTCATTTTCGGGCGAAAAATCAAGTTTCTCCAATCTTCTCAAAACTCTGGATTATGATAGAGGGCCGCGAGACTTTGACCTGAGCGCAAAAATGGAGGCTCTAGACCCTTCCAGAGCTGAGATATGAAACTCAAAATTTCGACCCGAAAAAAAAAACGACAGTGTTACCCTTTACGTTTTTTTTTGTTTGTTTTCGGGCGAAAAATCAAGTTTCTCCAATCTTCTCAAAACTCTGGATTATGATAGAGGGCCGCGAGACTTTGACCTGAGCGCAAAAATGGAGGCTCTAGACCCTTCCAGAGCTGAGATATGGAAACTCAAAGTTTCGACCCGAAAAAAAAACGACAGTGTTACCCCTTACGTTTTTTTTTGTTTTTGGGCGAAAAATCAAGTTTCTCCAATCTTCTCAAAACTCTGGATTATGATAGAGGGCCGCAAGACTTTGACCTGAGCGCAAAAATGGAGGCTCTAGACCCTTCCAGAGCTGAGATATGGAAACTCAAAATTTCGACCCGAAAAAAAAACGACAGTGTTACCCCTTACGTTTTTTTTCGTTTTCGGGGGAAAAATCAAGTTTCTCCAATCTTCTCAAAACTCTGGATTATGATAGAGGGCTGCAAGACTTTGACCTGAGCGCAAAAATGGAGGCTCTAGACCCTTCCAGAGCTGAGATATGGAAACTCAAAGTTTCGACCCGAAAAAAACGACAGTGTTACCCCTTACGTTTTTTTTTGTTTTCGGGGGAAAAATCAAGTTTCTCCAATCTTCTCAAAACTCTGGATTATGATAGAGGGCCGCGAGACTTTGACCTGAGCGCAAAAATGGAGGCTCTAGACCCTTCCAGAGCTGAGATATGGAAACTCAAAATTTCGACCCAAAAAAAAACGACAGTGTTACCCCTTACGTTTTTTTTCGTTTTCGGGCGAAAAATCAAGTTTCTCCAATCTTCTCAAAACTCTGGATTATGATAGAGGGCCGCGAGACTTTGACCTGAGCGCAAAAATGGAGGCTCTAGACCCTTCCAGAGCTGAGATATGGAAACTCAAAATTTCGACCCGAAAAAAAAACGACAGTGTTACCCCTTACGTTTTTTTTCGTTTTTGGGCGAAAAATCAAGTTTCTCCAATCTTCTCAAAACTCTGGATTCTGATAGAGGGCACGAAACTTTGACCTGAGTGCAAAAATTGAGGCTCTAGACCCTTCCAGAGCTGAGATATCAAAATTCAAAATTTCGACCCGAAAAAAAAATGACAGTGTTACCCCTTTCGTTTTTTTTCGTTTTCGGGCGAAAAATTACGTTTTTTCAATCTTCTCAAAACTCTGGATTTTGATAGAGGGCCACGAGACTTTCACCTAAGTGCAAAAATGGAGGCTCTAGACCCTTCTAGAGCTGAGATATCAAAATTCAAAATTTCGACCCGAAAAAAAAAACGACAGTGGTACCCCTTATGTTTTTTTTTTTTTCGGGCGAAAAATTAAGTTTCTCCAATCTTCCCAAAACTCTGGATTCTGATAGAGGGCCATGAGACTTAGACCTGAGTGCAAAAATGGAGGCTCTAGACCCTTCCAGAGCTGAGATATCGAAACTCAAAAATTCGACCCGAAAAAAAAACGACAGTGTTACCCCTTACGTTTTTTTTTGTTTTCGGGGGAGAAATCAAGTTTCTCCAATCTTCTCAAAACTCTGGATTATGATAGAGGGCCGCGAGACTTTGACCTGAGCGCAAAAATGGAGGCTCTAGACCCTTCCAGAGCTGAGATATGGAAACTCAAAGTTTCGACCCGAAAAAAAAACGACAGTGTTACCCCTTACGTTTTTTTTTGTTTTCGGGGGAAAAATCAAGTTTCTCCAATCTTCTCAAAACTCTGGATTATGATAGAGGGCCGTGAGACTTTGACCTGAGTGCAAAAATGGAGGCTCTAGACCCTTCCAGAGCTGAGATATGGAAACTCAAAGTTTCGACCCGAAAAAAAAACGACAGTGTTACCCCTTACGTTTTTTTTTGTTTTCGGGCGAAAAATCAAGTTTCTCCAATCTTCTCAAAACTCTGGATTATGATAGAGGGCCGCGAGACTTTGACCTGAGCGCAAAAATGGAGGCTCTAGACCCTTCCAGAGCTGAGATATGGAAACTCAAAATTTCGACCCGAAAAAAAAAACGACAGTGTTACCCCTTACGTTTTTTTTTTTTTTTTTCGGGCGAAAAATTAAGTTTCTCCAATCTTCTCAAAACTCTGGATTCTGATAGAGGGCCATGGGACTTAGACCTGAGTGCAAAAATGGAGGCTCTAGACCCTTCCACAGCTGAGATATTGAGATCCCACATAGCATTCATGCCATTATAAATACCTCAATACTTTCACAGTTTTTGGGTGAACTATCCACACTGATGTGTTTAAGTCTCGCGCTATATTGTGACATCTCTGTTGTGTGTGTGTGTGCAGCTGGGCTCGTGGCTGGGCTTCACTCTGATGACGCAGTGTCTGCCCGTGGCCTTCTTCACGCTGGTGGGCTTCATCCAGATGACGGTGTGGGCGAAGGGCAAACACCGCAGTTACCTGAAGGAGTTTCGGGACTATCCCACGCTGCGCTCGCCCATCCTGCCCTTCGTCCTGTAGGACACGCCCTCTTTTAACCTCCTCTCTCTCTTTTATACTGCACACGGCCCGCCTCCATCTCGGAGAACGGACTGATCCTGCATAATAAAGCTCAGATCCACAACCTCAAGCTTCATTGTAATGGTGTGTGTCGCCCCCTATAGGTGTGATCTGTCATCACATCATAACTCATATTTTGCACACAAAAACATAGAGCACATTTTTAGACATTTTAAGCACACAATTGTGTTACAAAAGTCACAGTATTGAGAATAGAGGGTAAGTATACAACTGTAAAATGAATCAAAATGTATAATTTGCATTACAATAATGAAACATATGGAGGGGAAGTGTTTGAAAGTAAGGTGATTGTGTGCAGTATCCCCAGTCCTGCACACTTCTTCATTAGATCCCCTCATCTAGTCACTAAACAGATAGAGAAGCCGTCTGTGTGACTCCGCTACTGTATTCTGAGTGCACTATATGCTGAAGTGTGTGTTTGACTGGTCATGTGATGGCTGTGACTTCAGTACAGATTTTTAGTTCTGCTTTTATTCATTGTAGAGCCAGACCGATAAAGGATTTTGAAGGCCGATACCGATACAAATATTTGTTGGTTTTAAAATCTGATATATCGGCCGATATTTATTATTATTATTATTTCAGAAACGCACAACAAAATATTGACAGATTTACCTAACATTAGTTATTTGTAGTTATTTATGAGTTTTAACTAAAATAATATGATAATGCATTTTAAAAAGAAACTTGTTTCTATTGTCACAACAGAACAGAGGAACATGAAAATATATTAAAGTTCTGATAAATAAAATAATAATTAGCCCCTACATTGCCTTGTAGTTATAAGCTGCGTGATTCATCCGTTTTTATTTTATTTTTGAAATATTCATTTATCGGCCATTATAACTACCGATATTTTCGAAAATGCCTAATATCGGCCAATAATATCGGCCTGCCGATATATCGGTCTGGCTCTAATTCATTGTGATGGTCTCAAATCACTAACAAGAGGTCCGAGACGTTGTGTGTTTGATTAATATTAGTATTATTACAGCATGTGGAGCTAAAGGAAAAACTGCAGATCTCAGAACAGTTTTGTTGACTTAACATTTATATAAAAGAGGATAAAAAAGTGTGATTGTCTTGTGATTTGTCCAATGTAATTCAAGCGTAATGTATTCTGCTAGATTGGTTGCGAATCTGTGAATAAAACACACGGATCAATGCCATCTTGTAGAGCTCACTAGATCATCTTTATTATGGAGAGAGACATGTATATACACAGAAACTAGAGGAAGTGAAGCGGGAGATTGTGTTTATGCAGCGTTTGCCTCGATCCTCTTCTTCCTCAAGTTCAGTCTTCTCTCTCGCTCATACTCTTTCATCCTCATCACATAACTGCAGAGAAGAGGACACACTCAATCAGAAGAGCATAACAGCACAATGTTCACACACACACTTTAAAGTCCCTGTAAAGTCAAAATTAAGTATGTGTTCTGAGTTTGTCGCACCACAGAAAAATGTGTTATTAGCCACCCAGCCAAATGGGCTCTATGCACGGCGGTATTTCCGGTGAAGGTGTAAGGATGCTCGATTCTCTATCAGAATCCAGAGTTTTGAGAAGATTGGAGAAACTTATTTTTTCGCACCAAAAAAACAAAACAAAAACAAAAGGGGTAACATTGTCGTTTTATTTTTTTTTGGGGTCAAAATTTTGAGTTTCTCCAATCTTCTTGAAACTCTGGATTATGATAGAGGGCCATGAGACTTAACCTGAGTGCAAAAATGGAGGCTCTAGACCCTTCCAGAGCTGAGATATCGAAACTCAAAATTTTGACCCCCAAAAAAAAAACAGTGTTACCCCTTTTCGTTTTTTTTTTTTTTGGGTGCGAAAAATAAGTTTGAAAGGTCGAAATTTTGAGTTTCGATATCTCAGCTGTGGAAGGGTCTAGAGCCTCCATTTTTGCACTCAGGTTTAAGTCTGATGTAGGGATGGGACGATAACCGGTTTCACGATAAACCGTGATCAAATGTACTGACGGTTAGTATTATTGTTTAAAATTTAATTATCATTAAAACCGTGTTTGATTATCCTGAATCCTGTCGGCCAGTCTGACGCAGGCGCGCAGCACGCAATATTTTTTTTAATTACTATTCGAGAAGGAATAGTGGAAGGCAGTGACCGTGCTCGGGAGATTTTTCAGCCTTTTAAGAGGACCAAATCTGAGGTGTGGTCATATTTTGGGTTTTACAAAAGTCCTGAAGGAAACTTGATCGAGGATGGTCACCCTGTCTGTCGAACAAAAAGTCACTGCAATAGAAACACTTCAAATCTGCCGAGTCGTCTTGTGTGATTATCACCCGAACGCAAGGCAAGTTAACTTTGACCTTAACACCAAAACTACTTCTGGGAAACAGTTGGGCACGAAATTTTGAGTTGAAACATTTTATGTCACTCATTTGAAATAGACGTGAAGCTTCCGCGAAGAAAAGTTCGTAGCAAGTGGATTTGAGCTAAAGACGAACGAACAACTTCAAACAAGACTATTATTAAGAGTGATATTTTAAGGGATAGTAAAGTACATCACGTATTAAACCGATTTTATTTTTACCACATAATTACAGGGATATATTGAATTGATAATGAGGTTAGCTAATGTTTTGAATCTTAACTGTTTATGAATTCATTTTGTAAAACAATCGTCCAGACAAGATATATCACACCAATATTATCAAACTCTGTAAGCAATAAATCAACTAAATCAACATGATTTCATTTTTGCAATACAATCAAAAACCGGAGACGCAAGACGGCAAGTTGTATTTGAATGAAACAAAAGCGCGTGTCCGTTGTGATATGGATGTGCGCTGTGTAATAATGCGTTGCTATTGACGACGGGCATTATAAAGAAGCAAATGCCATAGAATAGAATCTTGCTTAAAAAACTGCATAGAGAGGCTTGTTTTATTTGTTGTTTGTTGATTTTCAATTATAAAACTTGTTGAAATGTTTTCAGTGTGAGCATCAGTTCTTTTTGAGCACTTTCATAAATTTTGAACAAAACCGTGATAATATTGATAATCACGATTATTTTGGACATATAATCGTGATATGAAATTTTCATACCGTCCCATCCCTAGTCTGATGGCCCTCTATCAGAATCCAGAGTTTTGAGAAGATTAGAGAAACTTATTTTTTCGCACCCCAAAAAAAAACCGAAAGGGGTAACACTGTCGTTTTTTTTGTTTTGTTTTGTTTTTTTTGGGGTCAAAATTTTGAGTTTCTCCGATCTTCTTGAAACTCTGGATTCTGATAGAGGGCCATGAGACTTGGACCTGAGTGCAAAAATGGAGGCTCTAGACCCTTCCACAGCTGAGATATCGAAACTCAAAAATTCGAACCCAAAAAAAACGACAGTGGTACCCCTTTCGTTTTTTTTTTTTCGGTCGAAAAATGAAGTTTCTCCAATCTTCTCAAAACTCTGGATTCTGATAGAGGGACATGAGACTTAAACCTGAGTGCAAAAATGGAGGCTCTAGACCCTTCCAGAGCTGAGATATCAAAACTCAAAATTTCGACCCCCAAAAAAACGACAGTGTTACCCCTTTCGTTTTTTTTTTTTTTTGGGTGCGAAAAAATAAGTTTCTCTAATCTTTTCAAAACTCTGGATTCTGATAGAGGGCTGTGAGACTTTGACCTGAGCGCAAAAATGGAGGCTTTAGACCCTTCCAGAGCTGAGATATTGAGATATTTATAATGCATAAATGCTACGTGGGATCTCAATATCTCAGCTCTTGAAGGGTCTAGAGCCTCCATTTTTGCACTCAGGTTTAAGTCTCATGGCCCTCTATCAGAATCCAGAGTTTTGAGAAGATTAGAGAAACTTATTTTTTCGCACCCAAAAAAAAAAAACGAAAGGGGTAACACTGTCGGTTTTTTTTGGGTTCGAATTTTTGAGTTTCGATATCTCAGCTGTGGAAGGGTCTAGAGCCTCCATTTTTGCTCTCAGGTTTAAGTCTCATGTCCCTCTATCAGAATCCTGAGTTTTGAGAAGATTGGAGAAACTTCATTTTTCGACCGAAAAAAAAAAACGAAAGGGGTACCACTGTCGTTTTTTTTGGGTTCGAATTTTTGAGTTTTGATATCTCAGCTCTGGAAGGGTCTAGAGCCTCCATTTTTGCACTCAGGTCTAAGTCTCTTGGCCCTCTATCAGAATCCAGAGTTTCAAGAAGATCAGAGAAACTCAAAATTTTGACCCCCAAAAAAAACTAAAGGGGTAACACTGTCGTTTTTTTCGGGTCGAAATTTTGAGGGCAAAATTTTGAGTTTCTCCAATCTTCTTGAAACTCTGGATTCTGATAGAGGGCCATGAGACATAGACCTGAGTGCAAAAATGGAGGCTCTAGACCCTTCCACAGCTGAGATATTGAGATATTTATCGTAGATCGTAGAGTCCAATGCAACACCGAGAATTTATATTGAATTTTATACTCCATGATTATCATAAAGAAACGTTAGTCACAAAACAGATAAAACAGACACCCCTCGTTGTGTTTATACTTCTTTTAAAATTATTTATTTATTTAAAATTATATTAAATAAACATAACTGTATATAAAATTACATCTAAACGTATGTACGTTTCGTTTCAAAGACAGGAGGACAGTATATTTTGTAGACTCTGCCATAATCCCGTTTTCCTCTGTTCTCCTCCGCTTAAATGTCCACAACCGGAAATGGACGAGTGTCCTTGCGTCAAATGCAGAACTTATGTGTGCATATGGCCCATTGAATGATAAAAAAAGCCGGCAAGTACATAAAATGAGCTATCAAAATCTTGAAAAAAGTTATCTCTGTTCTCAAACGCTGGGGGCGTGTCCGCTGGCTACGTGGAAACCACGCCCACTCACGGGAAAGCTGTCGACGGTGATATTAGCTGATTAGCTTTTGGAGACGGGAGGATGAACGCTGAGGTGGGAGATAGTCGTTTCGGCCCCGTTCACCAGTAACAGCGGATTATCAGTGAATCCCAGTTGTCTCTGAGGAAAGTTTATAAAACGATCACTACAGAGGCGGGTGTTTGCGGTGATCCTCAGCTCTTCATCAACAAGGTTGGCTCTCTAAAAACCTCTTCTTGATGTGATCGTTTTAGGGAATTTAAATGAAGATACCGATCTGTTTTGTACATGATCGCATCCAGGTAATAGCCTATGCATTTCTGTGTCAAATAGCTAGAAAACTGTAGGCTGTAGTAACTAATAGGACTGACAGTCACTCGCGATTGAGCGGCGAATGTGCTCTATTGTTAGGGGACCAATGAGATCAGCAAAATGCGTCATCAAATAGGGGCGTGTCCAGGAGCTCATGGGCTCCAGTGCGTCATCGAGGCCTGTTTTAGCCCCGCCCAAAAATCCGTAAAATTGCAATGGTGAAAAACTGTTTAACGGTCTAACTCCACATTTCAGTACTTCACAGTTCACAGTCTTTGTAATATGTTTTAACAATACATATGTAACATTTATAATGTGTTTAGAACTTTTTTGTGGAATTGCCTTTACAGGGACTTTAAAATAAATGTTCTTTGTTGCCATTGATTGTTCCATTAAGAATCTTTTTAAATGCATAAAGGGTTCTAAAGATTATTAAAATGTTCTTTACTCTAGAAAAACAAATTCTTGTGTCATCATCACTACAAAAAAAAAACTATTTCTATTTCTAATAGTCTATAATGATTTACTTAATTATAATTGTAGGCCTACTTTAACCCCTTAACTGTCGACCTGGTACTGGGATCCCTAACTTTACTTCACTATATTTCTATTAAATCCTAATCTAATTATGACAAATTATACGTCGTTGGAAAGGCGTAAGACTTCTAAATAGATAATGATATTCTACCCCTGTTTTGTGTTACAAATTATGTAGAAAGATTAAATGATGAATTTATGACAAGAGTGCACTTCAAAAAATCTGCATCATAACAGGTCTGACCTTTGTCACAAAAAAAAAAAAAAAATCGATGCATCCACTTTTAAAGGGTTAGTTCACCCAAAAATAAAAATTCTGTCAGTATTTACTCACCCTCATGTTGTTCCAAACCTCTATGTGCTTATTTTTTCTGCTGAACACAAAGGAAGATATTTGGAAGAATGTTTTAATCAAACAGATCTCATTCCCCATTGACTACCATAGTAGGAAAAATACATACTATAGTAGTCAATGGGGAATGAGATCTGTTTGGTTAAAACATTCTTCCAAATATCTTCCTTTGTGTTCAGCAGAATAAATAAACACATAGAGGTTTGGAACAACATGAGGGTGAGTAAATACTGACAGAATTTTCATTTTTGGGTGAACTAACCCTTTAATCATTGAAACTTCTGTTTTTATGATAAAAGTTCATGATAAATCATAATCTAGTATTTTTCAAAAAAAAATATGGTATAATATTATCCTCTAAAATATAATATTTTTTTTATTGCCTTTTTTATTAAACCACATATTTTAGTAGTTCATAAATTAGGTATCATTTGAAAGCTTATAAACACAGAATTCATCCTGTGAAAACCGTTTTATAATTGAACGTTGCGTTACCATAGAAACGGTCCTCTGAATTATTTTATCAGGCTCCTCCCCTTTTGGGCATCATTATATTTCACAATGTATGATCAAAACCTTTTTTAATCTTGACAAAACACATATTGTCACAAAGGTCTGACTCTCAAGGCTCCACATTTTGTGACAGAATTGATGAATTTGTTAAGGCAGAATGTATACAACTAAATTCAATGGAATTCAATGGCACCCGGTGGCTATTTTTGGTACTGCGCCTAAACAAAATCTCATGGGAACTTCAATTTTTGTGATATCTAATCAAACTTCAAAATTGGAACATAGCTTGGTTAGATTTATGGCTTTGATTTTATAGTAATTTTAGAGAAAAAAATATTTTGTAAAATACATATTTTATATAAAATATAAAAAATATACAGTACAGTATATTTGATTTACTGTGAATTTAAACTTCCATAACTTTTTCATACTTTCATATTTTGAAATAATCTGCTGAGTGTTTTCTTTAAAACAAGAGCAAACTTGGGTATATATTCCAAAGCATTCCTGAATTACAACCATTTAAGTTTGAATAGCGCATTTTAACCCCCATTCTCAGCTAAGGGGTTCAAATTTCACATTAAAAACTTCAGTAATACCAGTAAAAACAGCTTTGGGTTTCTATTTCATATGCATTTAATGACCAATTATTAAATAAAATATATAAATAATTTTTTTATTATTATTCAGGGTAATGATACTAATATTGCTCTTCTAAAGCTAGGGACGGGTTGAAGTCAATTAAAGGTAAGAATGTTTTCTTTTATTCAGGGTAACGTTATAAATGTTGCTCTTTAAATGAATCGAGCAGGAATGCCAATTGAGTGAGAGAAGAATTACTTCTGCAACCAGATGAACTTTCACACTGATCTAATCGTAACAAGAGTGTGTGTGTGTGTGTGTGTGTGAGAGAGCAGACGGACTGAAAGAGGATGTCTTACTCCTGGTGTTCGCAGTAGTCCCAGTCGTGCCTCTCGTGTTTGCAGGCCAGGAAGTTGGGGAAGTTGTCTCTCTTGCACTTCATGAGTTTGAGGAGGTGGTGTGCGCAGTAATCTCTCTGCTCCACCGGCAGCATGGCCATGTTCATCTGCTCCTGCGACGCCAGCATCTCTGACACACAACAACACAACATTCAGTGTCACACAGTGCGTGGGAAAACTTCACTTGACAGGAACCGTGAACAAGACATTACCTGGAGACACGTCATACATTCAAAAATATAGATATATTTGGGCCTAGATATCCATTTGGATTACACAGTTTTAACATAAACTAATCAAGTTCATGTTATATAAACATTGGCCAAGTGTGAAATAATAAATAGTGATAATAAACTAAATGCATTTAACCCTAAAACCGTATTCTGGACAAATGTGGGCAAAAAATAGTTTTGATTTATTTTTAAAAAATACTTCCCTTGATCTGAGCGGTACGAGACGTGGCTACTTTTCCTAAGTTTGCCTCCTGAACAAACACAATTTTTTTGACTCAATTCTACAATGTTAAGTGGTTGAAAAAAAAATCCTTAATCTTGAATTTTGGTCAAAAATGGGCATCCATTGACATGAATGGGAAAAACTGTAATTTAGAGCATTCTAAAATAAGCCAAAATAATTAGGTTTTAGCTCTAAGCACGTATTGGAATGATATTTTAATGTAGTTTAAAAAAAATAAAACATAAATAAGCATAATTTACATAGAAAACATGGTACATTTTGAAGTAAATAAATTCAAAAATACCTCCAAAATAAAATAAAAACACCATAAATGGATAGACAAAACTTTATCGAAGTGATATAACATTTATAACAAATAAAAATTAGGATCACACCTAAGTCCTCTGTGCCCACATTTGTCCACAATTAAAGGATTAAGAGCTATAAAGTGAATACGGTTTGAGGGCTACAATACCGAAAAGACAAAAAAAAAAAAACAGGTTTTTATATATATATATATATATATATATATATATATATATATATAATCATGATGAATAAAATGGATTTCAAACAAATATTGTTAATATCGTGGCATAACCATACTTAAAGTTCATTCAATTCGTCGGAATTATTGTTTTCTCAATATCCGAAAATTTTATTATTCTCCTTATTTGTAACCCAAGTTGGATAAAAAGAAGATTCTGCAAATGGTGATTTAAGACATTTAAATACTTTATAATTTTAATCTAATAGACAATCGGTTAATAAACTGCATTTTTAAGTGCAGAAATCTTACTAACTTAGATTAATTTATGATTGACTGAGAAACAAACATGCATCACCGATTAAGTTTAATAGTTTAAAACTGAGTAAAACGGTATTGTGTTTTTGGGGAACAATGTTCTAGTCAGCTCTACATGAATGCGAGTTGTAATGACACCAACTCTACACACACACACTCATAACTAACTTAGACACACACATTTATTGTCATATCGGACCTGAATTTCAAAGTCATTCTGAGGACTTAAACACTCGCGGTTTATATTTAGAGGGATAATAAAGCCTGTCGTTGAGGAATAATGTGTATTCGGTCACCTCTCTCTTTCCGCTCGCCGAAGCCCAGATTCGGGTCGTATTGTGACGGCTTCCGCGGGTCCGGTGTCACGTCGGGTTCCGTGATGTAGCTCCGCACGAGATGAGACCCCATCCTCAACGCAGTATATCACCTCTGACTGCAAAAACAGCTGAACGTCCAACCACAGAGAACTATAATACCGCTTAGAATGCAGAAAGCTACTCAATTCTGCACTGCCATTCGGTCACCTCCAGAACCCAGCTGTAGTTTCCGCTCTGCGCCGGAAGTAAACACGCGCAACGAGTTAAACTCTCCTGAACGCCCTAGACACTCATGATTCCGTTCCGCCTCGAGATCGCCCTAAAAGGCGGTCAAAGATGTTAGCTCGAAAATAAATTGCTGATGTTCATATCACACGACACGTTACATGAGTGATTTGTTTGTAGTAAGAATTAGCCTAGCGTAACCAACGTTTACTTTCTTGTTTTTAAAATCTATATGACATTATGGTGACATTAAAACCAAGGTAATTAAGATTAATTAAGAACTTGATAGTTACAGAGAGTGTTCGATCTGAACAGGCACACTTGAATTAGGCTAAATTAGAGAAAGAGATCTACAGTCAGGGGGACTTCATTAATATTGTATTTATTACTGTCAGACACACAGTCACATAAACACATTTAACAGCATCATCTTATAATTTTAAATGTGAATAATAGGCTTAAATTCAGAGGTAAAGAGTATCTGAAACCATAGAGTAAACAGCAATGACTTCATTACAGTTCACCAACTCGAGTAAAAATCTCAGGTCTGGTTTTACAGACGAGGCTTAGATTAAGTCAGGATTAGGCCTAAACTCAATTAGGACATTTAAACAGCTTTTATAAATGTTCGTGCCTTAGAAAAAAACATGATGTGCTTACAAAACTATGGCACTGAAATGTTAAGATATGTCAGTGCAAGTTGCTTTCAGTTCGGCTCAAACATGCAGTTTAGGGTATCTGATTAGTGTTTTACTAGTACTGAATGTGCAGGGCTCAAAGATGCGCTAACCCTCAACACCTGAGAGACATGCAAGTGACATGAAACAGGATTTCTGAGGAGAGCAATCACATGTTTATTCACTTTAAATAAAACTGAACACTTCAAAATGGCAATGAATCAAGGTCAAAACAACAGCCTCTTACACATCTACAGCCACTCAAGTCTCAGTTAAGCTTGAGTGTTCAAAGACAGCAAGTAAACAATATCCTTCAAAAAGTTATGGATAAATAAAATAATGTAAAGTAGTCAAAGCCTACTTGCACCGGACATGTCCTCATCTAATATATAAAACTCCTGCCAATCAAACTGCTAATGCACTCGCACTCATGTAAAGTGGCCTTGTGGACCAGTTTTGTGAACAAGGCTAAAGCACACTAAATATAATACCTTCAGTTCCCTGTAGATGTCGCAGAGATAAACTGCTGGTGCCATGCTAAATTTAACGAGTAATTGCATAACTCATCATCACAAATGTATTGGAGGAAACAGTGCATTTACTTATTTAGAAATGTAGTCAAGTAGAGAGTAAAAGTCTTTGATACTCAGTCAAACTACAAAATAACCAAAAAAATACACTTCAGTACAGTAAATAAATACATTTACACCACTGATTCAATTGAATATTTCTGACATTAGTTTCTCACAGAACTAAAAGAGATTATAATCCCTGTCAGAAAAAAACAACAACATATTGGTTGTTTCCACTATTAAAGGGCCAGTTCACCCAAAAATAAAGATTCTGTCATCATAATTCAATTCAATATTTATTCGATATTTGGAAGAATATGGGTAATCAGAGTGTTGTTGGACCCCATTGACTTCCAATATGAATAAAATATATGGAAGTCAATGGGGTCCAACAACTGTTTGGTTGCCCATATTTTTCATTTTCGGGTGAACTGTCCCTTTAATAATATAATGTGTTGATTCCAGTCCAATCTCTTCTCTCGGGTGTTGGGCTGGTAGGGGACCGTTGACCTTGATCACTGATAGAGGTCATCATCTCCATCGTTTCTGAACTGCCCCCCTGAGCCTTGGCCTGACCCTTGACCTCCACCTGACTGAGCCGCTGTAGGAAACCTGACGACGGGCAAGGAGTGAAAGATATAAAGTAGATATAAAGGAGATATAAAGTCAGAATTGTTAAAATTGATTTAAAAAAAACAGAATTGATAAAAATCTCAATTTTGTCTTTTTTCTCGCAATTGTGAAATAAAAAGTCACAATTATTTATTTATTTTTATTCAGTGGCGGAAACAAGCTTCCATTCATACTTGTTTGATAACATACGATTATGACATTTAGGCAGCATTGCTGTATGCTGATTTGGTGTTTGTGTGTTTGAGCACCTGAAGTTCCCGAATCCACGGCTCTGCTGGAGAGTCTGAGCAAACATCTCATACTTGCGGATGTCGTTATCACTAACAGACCGACGAGCGAACCTCATGGCTTCCTCGAAATGATCCTTCCTGATCTCAGGCACCGGGTCATAATCATCATCCTGGAAAGCGTTATGAAGTATGAATCACGTGTTTGTATAACACACAATATGAAACGTGTGGTGAAAATCCAGCTTTTAATGTTGTTTATGTTATGTGGTGTTATTAATGTGCTTTAGGAAAAAAAACGTGTAAATTCATAAGAGTATTTTCTGCTTAAAACTGCAGTGAACTCAAAAACACAGTGTGAAATCGCTGGTGTTTCTGACGTCACAAATGACCTTGTAACCAATCAGATCAACGTGTGATCGCCAACCAGTGGATCTGTGGAGTGGAGGTGGGCTCATTTGCATATTCATAGAACCGCGCATATTAAATGAGGCAAGGGTGTCGAGTTACATTCAAGATATTTTAAGGCATGAAGAATTTTTATTCAAAGAAAAATACATTTAAATATGTAATTTTGGTGATCAAAGATCGATTATTAATTACAGAGAGACTTTTAGAGACTCAAGGGATTAGTCAGAATGGTCATTAGTTTGACATTTGATTAGTGAGTTTCTTTGTTTTTGTTTCTAGTTGCTAATATAACTTGAGTAAGGAAAACAAATCCTAAACTGGTTGTTAAGATTATTTTAATACAATATTTAAAATTAATAATAAAATCTGACATCAATGTAAAGTACTCACAAAAACGACGAGTAAACAAAAAACAATATTCTTTTAACTAACAACAAATATTTCCATTTCTACAGTTCGTCATTGAGATTTGCTTTGTTATAAAACAGTCATCTGCCCTTTAGGACACCAGGACTTCACCGTTCTCTCTAAACTCGTGTGTGGATACAGTGTTTTTCTCACACACACACACTCACCATAGCAGTGTCTTTCCCGCCCTGGCGCTGTCTCTCGGCACGGATCTCCGCCTCGATGGCTTCTCTGATGGCCAGTTTACAGGCTCTCTGACAGATCTCCGTCAGGTCCGCTCCCGAGAAGCCCTCCGTTATCCGGGACAGATACGCCAGGTCCACGTCCTGAGGGACACACCGTTACAGGGGGGCTTCATATGTGTGTGATGAGCAGGTTTAGGGGTAGGGTTAGTGTGTGTCTGTGTGTGTGTGAATGACCTTAGCCACCGGGGACTTGCGGAGGTTTGCGCGCAGGATGGCGGAGCGAGAGCCCATGTCAGGGAGAGGGATGTAAATCAACTGATCCAAGCGGCCGGGTCTCAGGATTGCAGGATCGATGATGTCAGGTCTACATCACCAATGCATTGGAGGAAACAGAGCATTTACTTATTACAAAATACAGCCTTTCATACCCAAAAATATACTAATTCATTTACACCACTGATTCAATTTAATATTAGTATACTAGTATAATATATGAAGAGTTCAAATGCAAAAGCCTCTAAATTCCATTTGAAATTCTCTTCTAGAATGGTCATTTTTATCAAGCTTGTATATTTAAGTTCAGTAATTTCACTTAAATGACAATTAATAATCTTCATTGCCATTTAAGTGAAATTACTGACCTTAAATATACAAGCTTGATAAAAATGATCATTTTAGAAGAAAATTTCAAATGGCATTTAGAGGCTTTTGCATCTGAACTCTTCATATATATATATATATATATATATATATATATATATTATACTAGTATACTAATATTAAATTGAATCAGTGGTGTAAAATGAATTATTTGCATATTCGTTCCAAAAACGTTCCAAAAAATTTCATACCCAAAAATATACTAATTCATATTACACCACTGATTCAATTTAATATTAGTATACTAGTATAATATATATATATATATATATATATATATATATATTAATATATATTAGCTAATATATATATATATATATATATATATATATATTAGGAAGGGATGTGCTAATATATATATGAAGAGTTCAGATGCAAAAGCCTCTAAGTGCCATTTTAAATTTTCTTCTAGAATGATCATTTTTATCAAGCTTGTATATTTAAGTTTAGTAATTTCACTTAAATGACAATGAAGATTACCTATTAGTTGTCATTTAAGTGAAATTACTGAACTTAAATATACAAGCTTGATAAAAATGATCATTCTAGAAGAAAATTTCAAATGGCATTTAGAGGCTTTTGCATCTGAACTCTTCATATATATATATATATATATATATATATATATATATATATGCACATCCCTTCCTCACTTTATCCACTTCTCAGGTTTTTTTGTACCTGTTGGTGGCGCCGATGATAAAGACGTTCTTCTTGTCGCTCATCCCGTCCATCTCGGTCAGGATCTGGTTGATGACCCTATCAGCCGCTCCGCCTGCGTCTCCAGCTCCGCCCCCTCGGGATTTAGCGATGGAGTCCAGCTCGTCGAAGAACAGGATACACGGGGCCGCCTGCCGGGCCTGTTACCACGGCAACACACGCAGCATGTGAGAACGCAAACTCTACATTCTAAATGGAATTCCGAACGCTTTGAGTGGAACATTAGAACCGTGAGTGAGGTAACCGGCCAGAGGGAGTTAGTACATTATATACATGACTTTTCAAAAGTTTGGGGTCATTTTAAGATTTTTTGTTTTTTTGAAAAAAAGCGAGGAAGCATTAAATTGATCAAAAGTGACAGGAAAAACGTTTATAATGTTACACAAGATTATTTTTCAAATAAATGCTTTCTGATGAACTCGATCTCTATTCAAAGGATCTTGAAAAAAATACTTCCACGATGTCCATACTTCATTGAACAACACAATCATTTCAACGCTGATAATAATCAGACATGTTTCTTGATCATCAGATCCTCATATTGGATCATGTGACACTGAAGACTAGAGTGATGATGATGAGCATTCAGCTTTATCACAGGAACACATTCGCATGGAAAACATTTTAAAATGTAATCATTTTTCACAATTTTGGTTGGTAATAAGATTCTTCTTTTAAAAACCCCAAACTTATGAACGATAGTGTGTGTAGTCAATCGTTCTCTTGAAGAACCGCAAGTGGCCACAGGAAAGAGGGAACACATGTGAGATGATAAACCACATGTGAGACAGCAGGAGTTTGCTCACCTTATCAAACACATCTCTGACGTTTGCCTCGGATTCTCCAAACCACATGGTGAGCAGCTCTGGGCCTGCAATCAATGCCAAATATGGAACAGATTACTCATTCTACGCTTTTTTAACTTTTACTTATCTCTCACACACACACATACCTTTAATGGACACAAAGTTAGCCTGGCACTCGTTGGCAATAGCTTTAGCTAGTAGGGTTTTGCCACAACCAGGTGGACCGTAGAATAAAACCCCTCGGGATGGAGTCATTCCAAACTTCAGGAATTTATCAGGATACTCCACAGGATACTTAACACAGAGAGAGAGAGAGAGAGAGAGAGAGAGAGAGCACTTAAAATGAACACTCGCCAAACGCCAAACACCAGTGTCAGCGAGTGTGTGAGATGGTGTCAATGGCCAGTAACAATTCTAATAATGAAAAAATTGTGAGAACATGAACGTGAACAAATGTAAACAACGCTCGGTTTCTGCATCATAATGGAAGATTAAGCTTTGCTAATTTAAATATTTAAGCTTAAAGGAGTAGTTCACTTTTAAAAAAACCTTTGCTGATAATTTACTCACCCCCATGTCATCCAAGATGCCCAGGTCTTTCTTTCTTCAGTCGAAAAGAAATTAAGGTTTTTGATGAAAACATTCCAGGATATTCTCCATATAATGGACTTCAATGGGGACCAAACGGTTCAAGGTCCAAAAGACAGTTTCAGTGAAAACTGTTCAAAGGGCTTTAAACGAGTCCAGACGATGAATAAGGGTCTTATCAAGCGAAACGATCGCTTATTTAAAAAATAAATAACAAAGTTTAAGTTGTATAAGCTCAAATGGTCGCCTTGCTCTGTTCTGTGACTCTCCTGTTCGAACTCGTTTATCAAAATGAACGAATCTTTTCCCGAGACATTTGGTTCATTCACCGAACGAAACAAACGAATTGACTCGGGAAAAGATTCGTTCATTTTGATGAACGAGTTCGAACAGGAGAGTCATAAACGTGAGGGTGAGTTAATTATCAGCAAACGTTTTTTGAAAAATTAACTGGCAGGTATGGTAAAAAGTTAGTTTTAGGCCCTGTCTGTTTGTGTGTGTGTGGTTTACCTGCACCAGCTCCTGTAACTCTCGCTTGACCTCATCGAGTCCTCCGATGTCCTCCCAGTTGACCTGAGGAACCTCCACTAGAGTCTCCCTCAGCGCAGACGGGTTACTCTGACTGAGAGCCCACTGCAAGACAACACTAGACTCACTAATGTGGCAATCGCTGGACACAAATAACAACTAATCAAAACTTGTGCTTAAGACACGTGATTTATAATGAGGAAAAAAGACCCCAGTAATCTCAAACGATGAGTTAAGTATATTTACTTCTTTATCCTTTCGGAGTTGGGAGTAAGACAATAAACCCAGAAAAAAACATGGTTGTAGTACTTTTTTTTACAACATTAAAACCATGGTATATCTACGAAGTGACATGACAATTGAAATAAATATGAGATGGAAGGAAACATAGTTTAAATGTTTTTTGCGTTCGCTTGCAGAACTAACGCGAGAAGCTTTTCGTTTGCTCGCAAAAGCACTGAAATATAGTTTTTCCTTCCATCTTATTATTTTCATCACAAAAGTTTTGTGAGAGAATGGAAAAGCATTGAAAACCCATCCGTAGTTTTTCACCACCTTTTAGTGGCTTCCTACTACATCTATCCCTCAAATACACTCTCAGAAAAGGGTACAAAAGCTGTAACTGGGGCTGTACCTTTCAAAAGGTAAACTTTTGTCCATTTCAGGTGCTAATAAGTACATTTTAGGTGTTAATATGTACATTTCAGGTGCTAATATGTACATTTTAGGTGTTAATATGTACATTTCAGGAGCTAATATGTCCATTTTGGGGGCAAATATGTACATTTTAAGTGTTAATATGTATATTTCAGGTGCTAATATGTACATTTCAGGAGCTAATATGTCAATTTTAGGTGCTAATATGTACATTTTAGGTACTAATATGTCAATTTTAGGTGCTAATATGTACATTTTAGGTGCTAAAATGTACCACTAAGGTACCAATATGCAGCCTTTGGGTACAGAAGTTTACCTTTTAAAAAGGTACAGCCCAAGTGACAGCTTTTGTACCTTTTTTCTGAGAGTGTAAACTCATTAATATTTCTCATTTTGTCTTTTTTTTTTTTTGTCCAAAATTTTTTATCAGAAACGTCAGATAGTTAAATGCATCATCGGGATCTCTGCTATGCGTCTGGATCAGTGCAAGAGCCGCGTCTGGGTGACAGATTTGGCTGAAGCTGACCTTGAAGTCATCCATGGTGACGGCCAGTGAGTTGAGGAGCTCTGCGTCGATACTGTCGTCCTCCAGGTCGATTAAGGTCATCTTTTTGCGGATGGCCTGCAGCGCTGCCTCTGAACACAGAGCGGCCATATCTGCTCCCACATGCCCGTGTGTCTCGGCCGCGATCTGGCACACACACAGAGACAGTTAGGACACATCTACACATGAATTAGACCAGGGGTTCCCCATTCCAGTCCTCGCTCTGCACAGTGTATATGTCTCTCTTATCTAACACCTGATTCAGATCATGAACACACGGGTGCGTCCCAATCGACAGGGTCCAAGGATATCTGTTGAAGATGTAACACACTCCTCCACTGAGCATGTCGGATAAGAGAGCAAGAGCAGGGAGGGGAAGGACTGGGATTGGGAGCCCCTGATTTACACCTCTATCACTCCCTCGTTCTCACCCGCTCCAGGTCCACATCTTCCCATAGCTTCATGTTCTTGGTGTGAATCTGTAAAATCTCCAGCCTGCCGGTGGAATCAGGGATGCCGATGTCAATCTCTCGATCAAAACGACCTGCACAGAGGAGACGAACCAACACTTACACCTGACCTTGGGCCATTCAGGGTTTAAATTTACACCACCAACCCGTCAAATGCAGGTAAAAATCAGTCAAATATCTATCTATCTATCTATCTATCTATCTATCTATCTATCTATCTATCTATCTATCTATCTATCTATCTATCTATCTATCTATATAAGAAAGAAAAAAAATAGATATAAATATATAAGAAAAATGGGGGGGGGCATTAATCTGGTTTATTTCTCTCTTTTTAAGGCTATTAGAAGTTCTGAATGGTCAGTAACTTAGTGTAGTGGCTACATATAGTAGCAAAAAATGCATACAGCAAAATCCTCAATGTTAAATTACCATTTTCAGAGCCTAATCTCTGACTTAAAATGCATATTGTTGATTACAACATCACAGTGATTCTACAGCACAAGATTCCTAATTCGTAAATAATCCAAATGAGTAACTTTAAAGTTGTTCTGATTTAAAAAAAAATCTTTAATTTAAGCACACAATGACATCAAGAATCGGCGTATGCATCTCAACAATGGTGACAAACATAATATTCAATTAGGAAAAGAAAATTACTAAGACATTTCAGATCATAATTTATTCATGCATTGAATGAATGACAACATGCTTTATTATTGTCACCATTGTTGAGAGACACAGTCAGATTATTGATGTCAGTGTGTCTAAATAGAGTCATTTTTCCAAGTCTTTTGACCAGAACAACTTTTAAGAAATATTTATTTTGGATTATATTGAAAATGCTGAAAATCGTTTGTTATAGATTCACAGGACTGCTGTAATCAACAAGATAAAGACACTCTAAGCAAGTGGTGATTAAGTCAAAACATAACCAACACTATTGGATCATCTTTTCTCTTTGATCGCCTGGCAGTTATATCTCCGATACAACACCAAAATAAAATCTAATGTTAACAGTATAAGGGTCACAAGCCCAACTAAAGCAAACACTGATCTCCATAATGGTGACTTAAAAAATAGATGTTCTCCTTCATTAGCTCATTGACTTTAACACTCTTGAGTCTGGAGCCATATAAACTCCCAGGAGAGTTCATTTAACACTGGAGTTTTGGAGTTATGTGCATGTGTGTGTGTGTCCGCACCGAAGCGGCGTAGAGCGGGATCCACACTGTTGGGTCTGTTAGTGGCCGCCATCACCACCACATGAACGCGCTGTTTCAGGCCGTCCATCAGTGTGAGCAGCTGAGACACGATCCTGCGCTCCACCTCGCCGTGAGTCTGCAAACACCCACCATTAAACCACTCACACACACCAGACTGTGGAAAACACACCGTCTTCTCTCCTCACCTTCTCTCGCTTCGGAGCGATCGCATCCAGCTCGTCGATGAAGATGATGGCGGGGGCGTTTTTCTCCGCCTCCTCGAAAGCTTTCCTCAGGTTGCTCTCAGACTCTCCTGCGAGTTTGCTCATGATTTCAGGACCTGGGACGCAAAAGCAACATATGAAAAGCGGAAAGTTCAGATATTCATATAGGAAAATATTCAGGGTCCATGAAAGTTTTGAGAAAATGATCAAAACTGCTGACAGTGGCTGGCAACTTTAAAAACGTTATTTTTTTAATGAATCACCCATATTCAAGCGTTTAAAAAAGAATGCATGCAGCTTGTTAAAAAGAAGATGTTCTGATCTTTCTTTTGAAACATTACATGGTCAGATTGATATTCATACAACAAAAAATCGTCCAAGTGTTGTTCTCATCCAATGATGTCAGTGCAGTGGATTTGATAATAAGTGTCTTATAGCGTTCTCAGTGGCAGACTGTGCTTTTAAAGTGTGTGTTTGTACCATTGATGAGAAAGAAGAAAGCTCCCGTCTCATTGGCCACGGCTCGAGCCACCAGCGTCTTCCCCGTCCCGGGAGGACCGTACAGCAGGATCCCCCTCGGAGGCTGAGGAACCACAGCGAGTCGTCTTTATTTACGTATAAACGGATGAGTGTTATATATGGTGCTGGATGTGTGCAGTGATTCTTGCCTTCACTCCGATGGCTTTGAACAGGCCGGGGTGTCTGAGAGGAAGCTCCACCATCTCTTTAATCTGAGCCAGCTGTTTCCGACATCCCCCGATGTCATCGTACCCGATGTCATTCAGGCTCTCCTCCTCATCCTGACACCGGCAACATATCACATAAGGTTAAAATGGAGGAGCCGCACAGGTGTGATGACGTCACACTCACCTCTCGTTTGATTGGTTCTCCCTCGCAGTGGATGATGGTGTCCGGGGCAACGATGCAGTGAGGGGCGGGGTCTGTTTCCACCACTTTAAACTCCACTGCCCGCATGCCGCCTCTCACCAGGAAAATATCGCCTGCAAGTTCAAAATTAGCTAAATCATATTCAATTTGGGTGTGTAGTAATCTAGTCCATTTCAGTTATTGTTAACAAAAATTGAAGGTAAAATTAAATTAAAATATTAACGAAAAAACTAAACTGAAAAATGTTTACCTAGTAGCGAATAAAAATAAATGTTGAAGTACTAAAACTGAAATAAAAATCTATTAAAAATAAATAGAATTTTTTGTATGGCATAATATAAAAAATGCATTGTTATTGTTAAAAGAACTGAAATTATTGTTTTTTTTTAATTAATAGAAATAAAGCTGTAGTAGAATAAACTATACGTAACTATCAGATGAAAAACCTTAAAAAATAGAAATAAATATTTTCAATTAAAATAAAAAAAATATATAATATAAAAATAAAAGCCAATCAAAGTATTAACAAATACTAGAATAGTATAAAAATATTAGTAACATAATAATTGGCAGGTTAATTGACAAAACTAAAACTATTAAACATACTTTTTTTATTACTTTTAAAGCTGTAGTAAAATAAAATATAAATATCAGATGAAAAACCTTAAAAAATATAAATAAACATTTTCAAATGGCACAATTAAAATATATATATATTATATATATATATATATATATATATATATATATATATAATATAAAAATAAAAGCCAATCAAAGTATTAACAAATACTAGAATAGTATAAAAAAAACTAAACTGAAAAATGTTTACCTAGTAGCGAATAAAAATAAATGTTGAAGTACTAAAACTGAAATAAAAATATATTAAAAATAAATAGATTTTTTTTATACGGCATAATATAAAAATGCATTGTTATTGTTAAAAGAGCTGAAATTATTGTTTTTTATTAATAGAAATAAAGCTGTAGTAGAATAAACTATACGTAACTATCAGATGAAAAACCTTAAAAAATAGAAATAAATATGTTCAAATGGCACAATTAAAATAAAAAAAAAATGTAATATAAAAATAAAAGCCAATCAAAGTATTAACAAATACTAGAATAGTATAAAAAAAAATTAAACTGAAAAATGTTTACCAAGTAGCGAATAAAAATAAATGTTGAAGTACTAAAACTGAAATAAAAATCTATTAAAAATAAATAGATTTTTTTATATGGCATAATATAAAAATGCATTATTATTGTTAAAAGAACTGAAATTATTGTCTTTTTATTAATAGAAATAAAGCTGTAGTAGAATAAACTATACTATCAGATGAAAAACCTTAAAAAATAGAAATAAATATGTTCAAATGGCACAATTAAAATAAAAATAAAAAATTTTATATAAAAATAAAAGCCAATCAAAGTATTAACAAATACTAGAATAGTATAAAAAAAACTAAACTGAAAAATGTTTACCTAGTAGCGAATAAAAATAAATGTTGAAGTACTAAAACTGAAATAAAAATCTATTAAAAATAAATAGATTTTTTTATATGGCATAATATAAAAATGCATTATTATTGTTAAAAGAACTGAAATTATTGTCTTTTTATTAATAGAAATAAAGCTGTAGTAGAATAAACTATACGTAACTATCAGATGAAAAACCTTAAAAAATAGAAATAAATATGTTCAAATGGCACAATTAAAATAAAAAAAAATTAATATAAAAATAAAAGCCAATCAAAGTATTAACAAATACTAGAATAGTATAAAAAAAACTAAACTGAAAAATGTTTACCTAGTGGCGAATAAAAATAAATGCTGAAGTACTAAAACTGAAATAAAAATCTATTAAAAATAAATAGATTTTTTTATATGGCATAATATAAAAAATGCATTATTATTGTTAAAAGAACTGAAATTATTGTCTTTTTATTAATAGAAATAAAGCTGTAGTAGAATAAACTATACGTAACTATCAGATGAAAAACCTTAAAAAATAGAAATAAATATGTTCAAATGGCACAATTAAAATAAAAATAAAAAATTTAATATAAAAATAAAAGCCAATCAAAGTATTAACAAATACTAGAATAGTATAAAAAAACTAAACTGAAAAATGTTTACCTAGTAGCGAATAAAAATAAATGTTGAAGTACTAAAACTGAAATAAAAATCTATTAAAAATAAATAGATTTTTTTATATGGCATAATATAAAAAATGCATTATTATTGTTAAAAGAACTGAAATTATTGTCTTTTTATTAATAGAAATAAAGCTGTAGTAGAATAAACTATACGTAACTATCAGATGAAAAACCTTAAAAAATAGAAATAAATATTTTCAAATGGCACAATTAAAATAAAAAAATCTATAATATAAAAATAAAAGCCAATCAAAGTATTAACAAATACTAGAATAGTATAAAAAGGTTAGTTGACAAAACTAAAACTATTAAACATACTTTTTTTTATTAATTGAAACAAAGCTGTAGTAAAATAAAATATAAATATCAGATGAAAAACCGTAAAAATAAAGGTTTCCTTGACAGCTAATCAAAATAAAATGAGTTGAAGTACTAAAACAGAAATTTAAAAAAATATGTTAAAAAGAAAAATAAATAAAAAGGCATAAAATTACAAATAATAAAATTAAAACTTAATATATATACAAAAAAATAATAGTAAAATAATAATTGGCAGATTAATTGGACAATGTTTTGAAAATCTTGGCATTGATTGAAAGTTTGTTTGATTGAAGTTCTTCAATTTGGCAGGGATGGAAAATACATAATAATAAACTAATACAAATATTAAAAATGGCATAAAATTACAAACTAAAATTAAAATGAAAATATACAATTAAAAGTTGATCAAAGTACTAACAAGCCTGCGCACCTTTGTGAACCGGGCGGTAGGCCTCCAGGAAATACGGCTTCAGGAAGACATCGAACAGGTTTCCCGTCAGCCCCTCGATAGTGTCGTCAATGGGTAAAACATGGATGCGCTTCCCATATTTCACATCTGGACAGGCGTGGATACTACACACACACACACACACACAGGTGCCACCATAGATTTAGCATTAACACTGACATACAGCTTTGAAATGCATACATGTCCTGAACAAGCCTGATGACATCACCACGCACCTGATGACATCACCGAGACGTACGCGCAGGTTGTTGCGTGTGACCCTGTTCATGCGCACGCGCTCGTTGGCGCACGTGTCGTCCGTGAGAACGATGCAGACCGTCTGTCTCCGTTTCCGACCGCGCAACACCACGGTGTCTCCACGAAACATCTGCAGCTCCTCCATCTTAACCTGCCACACACACACACACAGGGCTTGACTTTAACACACACTAGCGACTTTGGTGGGTTGAATTTGATAAATAATATACTTTTTAAATTGTTTGCTTTTAAAAAGGCCTCTGATATAATAAACTAAGTGCAAAAATATAGATATTTCGATGCATATCTGAAACGCTACTATACTCATATTTCCACAGGACTGATGCATGATACCAGCCAGACAGGGAGTGCGACACACAAACCCGCCTCTCCACACTCACTCGCTTCATTTGCTCTGGATCAATATTGTTGTTGTTACAGGACTCGAGTTTTAACGTGGGATTGTGTGTATTGCGCATCGTTTTACTCATTCCTGCAGATTTTGCTTTCACACCCAAAAGTGCGGCACATAAAGCCTGTCAGAACTAAACTGAGCTCTTTTATCTGATTATTGCACTTAAACTGTCAAAAACAATGTCAAACGGCAGTCTTGTTTTAGGTGAATGTCAACAGTTGAGAAAGAAACACCTGTGTATCAGTATAATGGATCCGTGTGTCAGGTCTTAAAGTGACAGCAGCCTAATAATCCTGCTGCCAAATTATGAGATGTAGTAATTTAAAAAAAATATATATATACATATTAGAGCCCGACTGATAAAGGATTTTGAAGGCCGATACCGTTTTAAAAATCCGATATTCCGATATATCGGCCGATATATTTTTTTTCTCAGAAACGCGCAACAAAACATTAACAGATTTCCCTAACATAGTTATTTGTAGTTATTTATGAGTTTAAACTAAAATAATATGATAAAGCATTTTAAAAAGAAACTTCTTATTGTTTCTTTTATTGTCACGACAGAATAGAGGAACATCAAAGTAAATTAAAGCTCTGATAAATAAAATAATAATTAGTCCCTACATTGCCTTATAAGCTACCTTATAATTACAATGTCAGGTTAGCTAGTCGATGATGAGCCATCATTTAGCAATAGATAACGTCATGCTGCAAATTGTAAAACATACATTTTCAATTTAACAGGCCAAGGAGAGATGATTGAAGTGTGTTCCATCCGTTTTTGTTTAATTTTTTTAAATATACATTTATCGGCCATTATAACTGCTGATACCGATAGTTTGGGAAATGTCTAATATCGGCTGATAATATTGGCCGGCCGATATATCGGTCTGGCTCTAATATATATATATATATATATATATAGTTTTTATATAGTAACATAGTATCGATGTCAAAATTGTAACTTTGGAAAACCACTAGCCATAGCGAATGCTGAGCAAAAATGTTAATGTCAATTGTCAAGCCCTGAAAATAAAGGTTTTTTAATGGCATCTATGGAAACACAAAAGGTCACGAGAAGAAAACACTGGTTCTTATATGAGAACTGTCACTGAGAGGTACTTTGGCTTACTGGAAACGGCTCTTCTAAAGCATCGCTGTAAGACAAATAAAAACCTTTTTAACATTATTTTGTAAGAGTGCAGGAATATACATGGAGATGTTCGGGAAAGCAGTTTGAAGCAGTTCCTATTTTTGCTATTAAGCACTCAACCATGATCACACACACACACACACACCAATAGACATATTACCTGTGACAAGCACACAATACTGTTGTCCTCATTGGTGGCTTCATCCACGACCAGTCGATTCGGCCGAATCTTCTGCTTCAGAATAGCAGTGGAGAAATCCTCCGACTTGGGACTGTTCAACACACACACACACACACTATAACAGTGCACAATCCAATTTTCACACAACATTAATTATATACAGGGAGGTACATGCATGATTCTTTGAGAAAGCCAAGTCAGCATCACCGCTGTTGTTTTCCTGATGTTTCTTCAGAATCAGCCATATTGACAATCATGGCATATAAACATTATATTAGACTGCACAATAATATTACACTAAAATGTCACTTTATTGTCATCAACTTCCAGAAACGGGCAGAATGAAACACAGAATATCATTAAAGCATTTAAATGCAAAAGTCAATTTGTGGTAAAGTTTTCAGTCAAAAAAAAAAAAAATATATATATATATATATATACTGTAAATATGTTTACTGTATATATAACAAAATATTTTTACTGTATATATAACAATAATATAGAGTTTTTTTATATATATATATATATATATTAGGGATGTCAAATGATTATTCTTGAATCCAAAATAAAAATGTGTGTTTACAATATATGTGGGCGCACTGTGTAAAATATTTTGTATATATATATATATATATATATATATATATATATATATATATATATATATAAATACACACACATGTATATTTAAGAAAAAAATATTATTTATATATAAAATATTTATATTTATATGTAATATAAATTATATATAAATCTTTATACAGTACATGAAAATATATAAAAGCATGTGTGTGTATTTATATATATATATATATATATATATATATATATAATAATTATACACAGTGCACACATATATTATGTAAACACAAACTTTTATTTTGGATGCAATTAATCGCGATTAATCGTTTGACAGCCCTAATATATATATATATATATATATATATAACTGATCAATAATCCATGTAAATTCGAATATAAATCTGAGAAAAATGCAGTATATTGGTCCATAAGGATCAAGCTACTTTATAACTGAGTTTTAATGAGAACAAAATATGAAAACAGATCTTGATTGCACTAATGTGAACACAAACACACACACACACACACTGCTGTCTGGTCTCCTGTTTCTTCATGTGACACTGGTCTGTTTTTAGAGCAAAGTTATGTCTACTGCCAAGATCAAACTACCAAAACAAACACACACACACACACGTACACACACAAACACACATTACTTTTCACCATCAAACCTCATGAATCAGCTAAAAAAAAGACACGTATAAACACTATAACACTCTACAATGAGCTGAAATATTTAACTAAAGACAGTGTTTCAGACGAATCTTACAGTCTAAACACACACACACACACACACACACTCAGCGGTCACACTCACTCCGAGGCTCCGGCGGCGGGCATGGCGGAGGGAAAGAGCCGGTTCTGGGGTGAAGGCGGTCACACAGCAGCCGGTCCGGATCCGAGAGCTCAGGCGTCCCGGTGTAGTCTGCAGTCCTCAGCTCAGTGACCGCAGGCTCCATGCCGAGGAAATGTGTGTGTGTGGCACGTCTGAAACCCACCCCCTCACGCATCATAATATTCTGTGCACGTTACATGCACATGGACACAAAACAGTGAGTATTTGTCAAACTATTCCAGAGTTTTCCTTTGTTTTTGAATGCGTTTGCCCACTTTCCCTCGCAGCTCATTCCACACATTCCTCTCTCCATCACTAACCAGGATCAGCTCACAAACTCAATCAGTTTCATTACATTTTTTAAGTTAAGAAATGTAACGTTTAAGTAAGCGAACTTCTTATTTTGTATTCATGCATTTGAATTGCCCTTAAATTGAAATATTCGAGTAAGCTAATTCATACACAACTTAAAGTGATCATGTAATCTCAACTTGAATAGTTTTAGTAGTGGAAACTTGGCTTAGCTTTAACCAGCTAATTCAATAAATGCTACCTTGCTAACTTGGTAACCTTGGAGTTTTATGCATGTCTGTGGCAACTGTCATTAAAGGGTTAGTTCACCCAAAAATTAAAATTAAGTCATTAATTACTCACCCCCATGCTGTACCAACCCCGTAAGACCTTCGTTCATCTTCGGAACACAAATAAAGATATTTTTGATTGAATCTGAGGGCTGGATCACTCTTCCATAGACAGCCTGAGGGACTGCCTCTTGACGGCCCAGAAAGTCATTAAAAGAAAAGGTTTAAATATTCCATGTGCCTACAGTGGCTCAACTATAACTTTATCAAGCGACGAGACTACTTTTTGTGCGAAAAAAAAAACGTAAATAACGACTTTATTCGACTTTCCATTACTTCCTTATGGCGCATGCGCGAGAACTGAGACGAGACCGTTCTTCTTCGACTACTTTTTGTTACCGGCTGCTCACCGCTTAGGAGTTTTTACCGCCCCCTACCGTATAAGATGACGTACTGCTTGTAAACAGAACGTTTTGCGCCTCCGGCTATATCAGTACGTCATCTTATACGGTAGGGGGCGGTAAAACTCCTAAGCGGTGAGCAGCCGGTAACAAAAAGTAGTCGAAGAAGAACGGTCTCGTCTCAGTTCTCGCGCATGCGCCCATAAGGAAGTAATGGAAAGTCGAATAAAGTCGTTATTTACGTTTTTTTTTTCGCACAAAAAGTAATCTCGTCGCTTGATAAAGTTATAGTTGAGCCACTGTAGGCACATGGAATATTTAAACCTTTTCTTTTAATGACTTTCTGGGCCGTCAAGAGGCAGTCCCTCAGGCTGTCTATGGAAGAGTGATCCAGCTCTCAGATTCAATCAAAAATATCTTTATTTGTGTTCCGAAGATGAACGAAGGTCTTACGTGGGTTGGTACAGCATGGGGGTGAGTAATTAATGACTTAATTTTCATTTTTGGGTGAACTAACCCTTCAAGTGTCATTCGCTCAATTATGAAATTTTTAATGCAAATATGACATTGTTTGAGATGTCTTTGTTATGACACCTTGACATAAACCAATACATCATAACCTGTCATAATCATGACACAGCAGATTAATTATCAAACTTGAGAAACCCCCATAGCTTTATTGGTTAACATTACATTACACTGTCAGCTGGTTGGTTTTAAAATTGGCTGTCATGAAACCATTATAACTTTTTACTGACAAATTCAATTTGTACAACTGTAGTTGAGGTCACGAAAAATATTCAAGAAGAGTTATAATGCCTCATGACAGCCAATGTCAAAGCCAACCACATGACAGTTTAATGTAATGTTAACCAATAAGTGGGAGAACACTGACAAATTTGAAACTCTTCGTAAATAACTTCATAAACTTCGTAAATAAAATGTTGAAGTTCTGAAGAAGGAAATCTAAAAAAAAACCAATGTTTGCAGATATTTTTTTATATATTTTGCAAGCTTGCAAATCTTATTTTTCGATCTTGCAAAACTTTTTTTGCAAGATTTTGTAGTTTTGAACATTTAGTTTCAACCTTTCGGAACTTTATTTTCAGTTTTGAATCATGGCAGGATTTTAATCCCATAGGTGCTTTCTTAAATTCGATAATCTGCTATGTCATGTTTATGACAGGTTGTGTTGTCTTAATTTAATGTCATGTATTAATGTATTGGTTTATGTCAAGGTGTCATGATAAACATCTCAAACAATGTCATCATATTTGCATTAAAAATGTCATAACTGAGCGAATGACACTTAATGACAGTTGTCATAAACATGCATAAAACCACCTTCATATTCAGGATGTGTCATGTCATGATTATGCACACCCCTTCAAGTAAAAGTGTTACCCACAATGCTTTGATAGCATTAGCATAGCACTTGCTGAATGAATACAACAATACACTCTTAGAAGAAAAGGTTATATAGAGCCTTAAAAGGTTCTATCAGCGCTACATATTTGGAACCCCTAAAAGGTTCTATACACTCTTAAAAAAGGGTTCCTCTGGGTTCTATAGACCATTTCACAAGATGTAAACAACACTGGTCCAGAAGCACTTCCTGTTTCAGTTTGTAACTGTTTTCTTTATTTGACATGTAAAGAAAACACCTTAAAGATGTTTGTTTAACTTTTTGATTCAGTTTTAAATGTTCTGTTGGTTGTATTTTATCCCAGCTTTTATGTAGTGTTAAAAAACTGAAACAGGAAGTGCTTCTGGACCAGTGTTGTTTACATCATATATAGAACCTTAAAAGGTTCTATCAGCGCTACATATTTGGAACCCCTAAAATGTTCTATACACTCTTTAAAAAAGGGTTTCTCTGGGTTCTATATAGAACCCTGGGGTTCCATACTTGGCCAATAGAACCTTTTACCAAAAAAATGGTTCTATATAGACCATTCCATTCTAAAAAAAAGGTTCTATATAACCATTTTTGGTTCTAAATAGAACCATTTCTTCTAAGAGTGTAGAAAACATTTAACAAACACTGTTCTCAAACCAAGCTCAAGCTGAACTCGTCACCATGATGGACACCCAACATAACAGAAACCCTTCTAAACTAACATAAAAAAACATTAAACACTACTAAATCTCACACTTAACATTAATCTGGCACAAAAAAACAACAACATTATTTTAGCATTCATTGCCAAGCATGCTGGGAAATAGAAATCCCAGCCCAGTTTCGGTTAAATTTAAGTTTCAAAACAATGAAATAATTCAACTTACTTAAAATGTGTCAGTTTTGTGAACTCAAAAAAAAAGAAAGTTACTCATAAGAACTACTCAATTACTCAAACTAATTAATTAATTTGAGCGTTCACGGTGCAACAAACACACACAGATTGGAAAACACTGATTCAGTCGTATGGAATCTTCTTTTTAATGCATGTAATCGAAAAGCTTTCAGTTTTCTCATTACAAAGCGTGAAGATGCACAGAAACAGCCGTTGGATCAGCCAAAGACTGAAGTCCCTCTGAAACTGAACATTTAAGTGTTAACGTTGGACAAGAGCGCAATGAAGAAACACTTATATAATCAATGACTTGCACAAAGATCGGATCTACATTCATCAAGGCGGACGCTGGTTTGGCTGACGGTACACATGTATAATAATAACCCTGATGACATTTACAATCGGGTCCCGGACTGGACATGTGTATATCCACGCCGCCCTCTGCTGGACAACCCCTGAAGTGTCACATCTCAGCGGCGGTGGGAAACCTCCAAACCAGAGGACATGTCTAATATCGTTAAAGGGTTTGTTGACATTCTTCTCCATTATTAAGCAAACATTGCATGAGTACCAGCTTTTTATGTGCTCTTAAAGGGACAGTCCACCCAAAAATATAAATTCTGTTGTTATTCCAAACCTGTATGAGTTTCTTTCTTCTGTTGAGCACATGGGTAAACAAACAGTTTTTTCTCCATACTATGGCTAGGATCAACTGTTTGGTTGCCCATACTCTTTAAGAAAATGCACATTTCGAAGTTAAATGGTTGTAATTCAAGAATGCTTTGGAATATAGACGTAAGATTGGTCTCGTTTTAAAGAAGACATTTGGCAGATTTTTGCAAAAGTGAAATAAATTAAGAATGTGAAACAGAAAAAAAGTTATAGAAGTTTGAGTTCATGAAAATATAAAATATAAAAAAAATTATTATTCATATTTTATATAAAATATATATTTTCAAAACCTGGGTGACTCTAAAACTGCAAAAAAAAAAAAAAATCAAAGCTAAAAATCTGAATAAGTTGTGTTTCAAATTTTAGGTTGATATCTCAAAAAATGAGCTTTCAGTGAGATTTTGTTTGGGCGCAGTACCAAACTTTTTCACTAGGGCACAACCAGACTCCATTACTGCATTTCCATATGAAATAATAATAATTATAAAATAATTGAATGGAGGCTTTCTTTTAAACTCTTGGCATGAAAACAAACAGGTTTCGACCCTTCTTTCATAATTTTTCATGTTCATCACAATTTCAAAATAAAGGTCTAAACACGCCTTAGAGCATGAAAATATTCTTGTTGCAAATTGATAAATTACGGCTCCTCTGTAATATATTTTGAAAATCAATCACCAAAAACCAAAACTAGAGATTCTAAGCTTTCAAATGATATATAGTTTGTCAAGATTAGTTTAGGTTTAGTATAGGATAATACTGTTTTAAAAATGTAATAGATTTAAGCCCGTGACACTAAAGGGGTTAAACTATTTTCACACTCATAATGGACATTAGAGTAAGTAAATGATGACTGAATCTTTATTTTTTGGGTGAACTGGCCCTTTAAGAGCAACATAAACCTCTACGCATTGCAGTCATAAACATCATAAAAAAAACGAAGATACTATATTGTAAACAAACATACAAAGAAATAAATAAATTGACAGTTTTGAGGAATTTGAGCTGCTACAATTGTCAAGCAAAACAAAGGTCCCCGTTTACACGTTTGACGATCCGTCCGGATGTGCGATCGAGTTTAACGAAGTCACTAATGTTTCCACATCCAAGTCAGTTTGTCAAATGGACCCTTCCATTATTATTTGATTGTTTTACACAAGTTCTCAGTTCAACGGTGATATCTGACGGACTGAGGGATATTTCACACACTGCGGAGTGGCTTCGGACACACACATTCTGAAGGAATATCTTCATTGCTTCGCAACTTGGATTTCACCTCAAAAACGATTGATATTTACAAAAGTCATGCGCCAATGGTGATATTCCACAATGATATGGAGATTAAAGGAGTCACTCGCAGGCTTTAAAGGGAAATCCTCTGTGAGACGCGGCCGCCTGATTGTGTGTTAAACGCACGCGACGATGCGACGGAACGCTGGACGTTCCAAGTTCCGTTTTAGAATGTCAGGAAAAAAGAATGCAGTCCATCGCTGGAGGAAGACGAGGGAATCCGTGTCATCGCAAAACAGTTAAAAACAGTCTCTCAAACTGTAACCAGACAGTGTGTGTTTGTTTTTTTGTGAAGTGAATGTGCGCTGTGGAAAACATCCAGCCTTGGTTTGGTTCAAACCAGTGAGGTCACTTAGAAAATCTGTTCTGCCCTCTAGTGGACTGAAGACGATCTGCAGGGGAAAATCCACTTGATGGAATGAGCTCAGGGTCAAAGGTCAGATTCATCCGAGCAGAAATAACTCCACAGAGCCAAAAAATTTATTTTTTTGTCAAAAAAATTAAATAAAAGGGTGATTCTTCTTTAAAAAGAAACTCTTTTTAATCTTCTTTGTCCCAAAATCTCTCTCTCAAAAAAAAAAAATCTATACAAGTGGGAATTGTTTCCAGGCCAGGAAGTCCTGAACTTGGTTTCTGGGACTAGTAATTATCGTTTAGTAAAAGTACATTGCTTTGTCAAGTACATTCGCTTCATATATGATGTGTGTGTGTCAGCAGAAACCTTGGTCTTCTTGGAAGTGTGTCCTCTGCAGGACCTTGATGTGTCGTTCGTAGATCTTGAGGGCGGGGCCGAGTCTGATTGACAGGCCCGTCAGCACATCATTCCTCTGCATCAGAAGGAGGGACTTCCCATCAATCTCCTGTCAGAAACACACATTTCACACACATATTTCACACTAAAATACAGACGGGTTGTTTTATTTTATTACTGTTTGGACGGACAGTCTGCTAATACTGTTAGTTGACGTGTAGCTGCAAATTTAGTTATAGTTAGTAGAACGTCTAAAGAGGATTATCGAAATAAAGTGTTACCAAATAAATGTCGTATTTATTATTTAATTGTTTAAATGTGGCGTTTTGAAAAAGGAAGGTTTGAAATGGTTTTCTGATGATGTACATGATCAGAGAGCGGGTGAATTATATGTATATTATTTAGCTGACCTGCGTCCTGAAGGCGAGCGCCTGCTCCGGGAAGCCAGCGGCCGTGAAGTAACTCGCCACGTCTGCCACGCTCCAGTCCACCGGACTCAAACCCCCGGCCTCCAGCTTCACCAAACCGGCTCTGAGACCACACACAGCACACACCGCATCCACATCAACACGTGTGTCATGAATATCACAACAGCTGGTGAGCTGGAGTTTTACACACTATTCTTCTTTTCTTTCGTGTTTCCTAACAAAGCCTTTCCTCTCCGCTCCTGCCTCAGTGTCTCTCAGTGTTTCACTCACATTCCTTCATTCATCCCTCGTTCTTCAGCGGCTCCTGGCGAGGCGGACGGGGTCAGCAGACACGACGACACGCCCACCTCCAGCTTAAAGCCTGAACACACACACACACAGAGACAGGTGTCGGAAACCACAATACACACACACACACACAGACAGGTGTCGGAAACCACAATACACACACACACACACACACACACAGATGTCGGAAACTACAATACAGACACAATAACAACACATGAACACACACACACCCACATGTAGGAAACCACAATACACACAGTAACAACACAGAATAACACACACACACACCCCCACATGTTTGAAATGAAAATACACACAACACAACAACACAAACACACAGCTGTAGGAAACCCCAATACACACACAATAACAACACATAAACACACACCCACATGTAGGAAACCACAATACACACACAATAACAACACATAAATACACACCCACATGTAGGAAACCACAATACACACACAATAACAACACATAAATACACACACATATGTAGGAAACCCCAATAAACACACAATAAGTACACAAAAACACACACACATGTAGGAAACCACAATACACACACAATAAGAACACATAAACACACAGACACACACACACACACACGTAGGAAACCACAATACATACACAATAACAACACATAAACACACGCAAATATGTAGGAAACCCCAATAAACACACAATAAGTACACACACACCCACACCCACATGTAGGAAACCACAATACACACACAATAACAACACATAAACAACACACACAAACACATATGTAGGAACCCCCAATACACACACACACACACACACACACACACACACACACACACACACACACACACACACACACACACACACACACACACACACAATAACAACAAATAAACACACACATACATATTGTGTGCATTGTGGTTTCCTACATGTGTGTGTGTGTGTGTGTGTGTTTATGTGTTGTTGTTATTGTGTGTGTGTATTGTGGTTTCCTACATTTGTGTGTTGTTATTGTGTGTGGTGTGTGTGTGTGTGTTCATGTGTTGTTTTTGTGTGTGTATTGGGGTTTCCTACATTTGTGTGTTGTTATTGTGTGTGTGTTCATGTGTTGTTATTGTGTGTGTATTGGGGTTTCCTACATAACACATGAACACACATGCATATTTGGGAAACCACAATACACACACAATAAGAACACATAAACACACACACGTAGGAAACCACAATACATACACAATAATAATAACAACAACAATACATAAACACATAAACACAAACACACAAAGCTGTTTCGAAACAAAAACACACAGAATAACACACACACACAAATACAAGTACACGGAGAATAGCACAACTATTTTGAAGAAAAAAAATGCACACAGAATAAAAACACACAACTGTATGAAAACAGACCAGTAGCACATTAAACAACACTAACAAACAATCATATGAAAGAAAAACAGAATAATAACAATTTGAAAAGTTTGGGGTGGATCATTTTTTAAGTCTCTTAAACACAGTAAAAACAGTAATATTGTTAGTTTAATATTATAAGTGTTTTCTATGTAGTTTATTCCAGTGGTCAAAGCTGAGTTTTCTCTTCTCCGGTGTCACATGATCCTCCAGAAATCACTCTAATGTGTCCAAACATTTCTGATTATGAACACACTCGTGTGCTTGTGGAAACCCGATGCGTGTTGAAATATAAATCTTTTGTAACTTTATCACTTTCAGCAATTATAATGCATAACCTTACTGAAAAAAGTATTAATTTACTTGATAAAATCTACATGTAAAAACCAAATCTACATAAAATATAACGACACACAACACACAATGACATCACACAACTATATTAAAAAAAAAAAACACAACAGAATAACAAAAGACACACAGTTATATCAATAAACACTCAAACATGCAGAGGGACATGGCACAAAGTTATTAAAACACACACACACACACACACTGTTCACATCTGGGATTGAGATGTGTTTCGGTTGATCGGATCTCAAGTGGACGACACTAAACAGGAGTAAACGGCGAATGGCAAGCCGTTTTAGCTTTTATTCATTTCCAGGATATTGTAAAAAAAATAAAAAATAAAAAATATATAAAAAAAACATAACAAAAATGTAATTGTTGATATCTGTAATTGTATTTTCACTAGTGAAGGCTGCCATTCAAAATGAATTGTTGATATCAAGAAATGATTTTTTACTAGTAGAAATATAATTTTTGATATCATTAATTACGTTGTTACTAGTAAAAATGAGAATTCCTGATATCAATAATTAAATTGTCACTAGTTGAAATGTCTATTCTTGATATCAACAATTCAATTACTAGTAAAAATGATAATTTTTGATATTTGAAAATGTATTTCTGATATATTTAAAATAGCTTTCTTACTAGTAACAATCACATTCATGAAATTAGAAATTAAAATTGTCACTAGTAAAAATTTAATTTATTAATATCAAAAATGAACATTGTTATTAGTAGCAATTTAATTGTGGATATCAAGAATAGACATTTCAACTAGTAAAAATTAAATTCTTGATCTCAAAAATAAAGGTTTTTACTAGTAATAATTGTATTTCTGAAATGTGAAATTGGAATTTCAACTATTCTTGATATCAACAATGAGTTTTGAATGGCAGCCTATGGGGACATTTCACTAGTGAAAATACAATTGTTGATATCAAGAATGCATATCCTGGAAATGAATAAAAGCTAAAACGGCTTTCATCTGGGATATGATTTCATGTATCATATGGAATCATCTGGTTGAAATAAGCATAAGCATCAGCATAGCAGTGGTGAGAGAAACCATGTGCCTGTATGATGCGTCCCAGTGATGTGGTGTAAATGGAGAAGAGGAGCGGTCCAAGCACCGAGCCCTGGGGAACCCCTGTGGTCAGTCGATGTGCTTTGGATACCTCACCTCTCCATGTGACCCTGAAGGACCTACCTGTGGGAAACCAGTGGAGAGGAGGACGTGTGATGCCCAGTGATGAGAGGATGGACAGAAGGATCTAGCGATTTCTGGACAAAAAAAGGCTAACGATTGCGTCACAACGAATCGAATCTCCGTCGCACGGTTGAGAAATTACCGTACAGACAGGATGAGAAGCTCACGGGCAATCAGGGGGACGTGGAGGCATAAAGTCTGATAAAGTCGAGGGAGAAGCCCTCGTAAAGCTGATCCTGCTGCTGTCCATGGACATCTTATGCTACGTTCACACCGGACACGAATAGCGCGTCAAATTCGTGTCTAGTTTAACGCTTGACCACTTTGTGTTAATTCGCGCGTCAAGAGCGAAACTGACGCGGGTAAAATAAAAAGTTTGAAGCGAAATTTACGCGCGTCAAAACCGAAACCCGTTGACGGCCATCTTTGTTTATGTTGATCGCGCATTCATCAAGAGATTCATTCATCACCGCAACTTATGCACATAATGTTGATTGTCTTTACATCATAATACTATTTCATATAATCTAGATATGGAATGAATAACACTCAATACAAAATGAACATGTGTCGTGTATAGAAATAAATTTTTAAGTGATAAAATATTTGCTTTGTTGTGCATAAACCCAGCATGCATTTAGTCATATTAGTAAATAATTTATTGAAGCATCCAGACACTTCACCACGTGAGCAAGCAGCTAGGCTCCTGATTGGTTAACGTTCACATTTTTCAACTCGGGCGGCAGACGCGAATTCGCGTCAAACGCGTGAATGCACAGATGGCACTAACTAAATCAATCGCGCATAACACGCTTAACGCGCCAGACGGTCAATTCGCGCGAACTTGACACGCGAGTGAGGCGTTTTCGCGTCTTCCGCGCTCCACGCCTCACGCCGCAGGAATTTTTTACGCACGTAACGCATCTTTGCATTGACTTAACATAGAAATCATTCACGCCTGATGCGCTATTAGACTCACGCTCTCCGTCTCTGTGAGATTATTCAGATTTCACTCGACACAGCTACTAGAAGACATACAGGTTGCTCACGTGAGCGGGAATGTGTCTCCCTCGTCCAATCGGCCAAAACACATCCGAATACCAGGAGTAAACAGGGACAAACACACACACAATATACAGGACACACAAAGGCACACGAGCACCAGGAGATACGAAATACCGCAAAACTTACAGTTTCGTTCAGGCACGGATGATGGAGCCTTCCCCGCCTCTGACATCATGATCAGCTGACCCTAAACGTGCGGGAGTGAGAACGGGAGAGAGCGAAGCATCCGTCAGACTGGGCTAAACCACTGTGAACAGTGTTTCCAAACACACGTCGGGACGAACGGAGCCACAGTGTTCTCACTCTACAGATGAAGTCACCTATGAAGGGCTAACACTAACGCAGACAGAGGAAACACGCGACAGCTTTAGAGTAGCGCTGTTACCTCCGTGCTGGGAGGATGAGGCTCATCCGCCGCCTCTGGGAGTTTCTCAGTATCAGCAGACTCCGGCTCAACACACACTGTGTGCTCTGAGAGAGAGAGAGAGAGAGACTTTTGACTTTTAAAACTCTTTTAATCAAACAACTAGTTAAAAGGCATTTTTTCACCACACAGACAAGACAAAAAATAATAATACAAAAAATAATAAAAAATAAAATAAAATATATATAGAATAAAATAAAATACATCAAAATAATAATATAAATGAAAACTCTACCAATTAAACCATAACTCTCCAAACACATTTCTCACCACAAGAGCATTTTTCACACTCCACCTTGCATCAAAAAAATCCATATTATTTGTTAATTTATAATAGGCATATTCCACCGCAACCCGATACTTTACCAATGATTTAAACATTCCAACCAGTTCAGTATTTCCCAAAGAGAGAGTGTGAGAAAAGAGAGAGAGATAGAGAGAGAGAGAGATGCTAAGGCCGTGTGTCCACCAAAGCGTTTTTCCACGCGCCTGGCGTATGTTTTCAATTGTTTTCAATGAGAGCGCCGCGTTTTTTAAACGCCATGAGCGTACCGAGGCGCTGAGCGTTTTTTTTCACGCTGAAGCGCCGAGCGCCTGGCGTTTTTACTGGTCGCTGGGAGTTGAAAAATGTTCAACTTTGGATAAAACGCAGCGCTCATCACTGTCACTTTTTACCCAGCCGTCCAATCACAGTGGAGGAGGGGCGGGGCTAAACCACACCGACCAACTGTCACAACATTCAAACTGCTGCGGATATTCTGTATCATAGCAACGAAACGTCCCAACGGAAAAAAAACGCTGCGCTGCCAAAACGCTCTCAAGCGCCCAAAGCACGGCGTCTTCAGCAGAGCGTCTAGCGTTTTCAGCTGGATAAAAACGCTTTGGTGGACACACCGCCTAATGCTATTTTTTTTTTGGTTGACAAGATTTCAAAGTGAGATAAAGACATTGTTCACACATCTGCAGTACGCTAATCATGGATGTCTAAATCTGGGTTCATTCACAGATTCCTAAAGAACTACAAATCTCACACCACACACACACACACACACACAGGCAGTGATAGACACAAACACACACAGATACAACTAAAGATCTACAAATCTCAAATCACACACACACAGACAAGACAGACACACACACACACACACACACACAGGCAGTGATAGACAGACAGAGACACACACACACACACAAACCCGCCTCTCCTCACTCGATTAACTTGCTCTGGATGAATATTGTTGTGGTCTTGAATTTCGGCGTGGGATTTGGCGTAATTTTCTAATTATGGCACATAAAGCCCCTCAGTTCTAAATGATTAGTATTTTTTGCTGCTTAAACAGTGAAAAACACACAGAATAATGTCAATGTGTGTGTCTGTCTCGGTGAGTATTCATGAACACACAGTCAGTTCTGTTTTAAGTGAATGTCAACAGTTCAGAAAGAAACGTGTGTATCAGTATAATGGATCCGTGTGTCAGCTCACAGCAGGCCATTATGAGGAAATATTATATATATACATACATATACTGTATATATAATATATATATATATATATATATATTAGGGGTGGAGCCGAATCCGAATACGGTATTCGGAAAGGCACAAATAATGTGTTTTTTACGAATACTTATTCCGAACAAATACTTAAAAAAATATTTGTATTCGGGAAGAAGAAATACTTTATATCAAAAAGCTGCGTTTCTCACGAGACCGCAGTGCGCGAGTTGAGTGAGTGACGTTCAGGAAGAACTGACACCGGCTGCTCCACACAGCAACAGAGAGGGCTCGGCTGAGCGAAAAAACACTTAACTGCATCACTATTTTTGTTGAATAGATGTTTGTACCTTAACTAGGTGCCGGAGGCAGTTTATAACTTTTGGGAAGCGGAGTTTGATCGGGAGTATATTCCATTATTGACGTCTGCAGACGGGTGCTCTCCTGTTCGCTCTGTTTACGTAGCTCTGTTAGCTCGGTAAAGGTAATTATTTGTTTCTTATATGACTTGTTGAATTCTAATGTAGAATGCGGTCTGTTATCATAACAGGCCGCTGCTAATAAGTAGAACACACCGTTGCCATGAAAAACAGAGCGTTGCCATGGATTCTAAACGTAGAGACAGAACAGAACTATTTTTATTTTTTTAGCGGAAGCGATACAATCGTTTTTTAAATCAATAAACTCCTTTTTATATCCATATTGTCAAGAGTCAAATTATTGATTTATTTGGTAGCCATGTAATAAGTGGGGTAATGTAGAAGCGAGGCGGTTGTTAGCGAATGCAAACCCTTCAGGCTTCGCGTCAGGCTCATAATCAACCTCCTCGCTATCCCTAACTTATTCCGTCTGTTCAGCGTCCTCCACCGTTGGTGTTGGGGTTCATAATGTTAACAATTTTATTTCTTTAGTTGTTGGTTTAACCATGGTTCATGAGGTAATGGCTGACTGTTATTTTCTTTTCAATGACTTTTCTTGTTACATGTTCATTGCTGGATTTATAGAAAAACATCAACCAATATTGCATATCCATAATTATTATAATGGGTATAATTAAAGAATCCATACACTATAAAGTAAATTAAAGATTTTTATGCCTATTTTGAATTTTACTCGAATACAAATACAAATACTTTTCCCCCCTGAACAAATACAAATACAGATACAAATACCGGCTGCTTTGCACACCCCTAATATATATATATATATATATATATATATATGAAGAGTTCAGATGCAAAAGCCTCTAAGTGCCATTTGTAATTTTCTTCTAAAATGATCATTTTTATCAAGCTTGTATATTTAAGTTCAGTGATTTCACTTAAATGGTAATGATAATTACCTATTAGTTGTTATTTAAGTGAAATTACTGAACTTAAATATACAAGTTTGATAAAAATCATCATTCAAGAAGAAAATTTTAAATGGCACTTAGAGGCTTTTGCATCTGAACTCTTCATATATATAAAAATAATATTTAACATATATTTAAATATCATTATTATATATATATATATAGTGGATAGTAACTTTGGAAAAAGTTCATCAAGACTTGTGAGGGACAATTTGTTCAGTTTTTACTTGGCAACCAAAAATATCCATAAAAAAAAGTCTTAATTTGAACACAAACACCTTCCACACACACTTCCTCAGCATCTCACACAGTGTGTCTGAGTAAAGTTATTCAGATTAGACTGTGTGTCTCGGTCTCATGTTGACAGTCCACACCTGACACACTGATCTGGTCCTGAAGCCCTAAACCCTTACGCCTCCCAACGCTACACTGTCATCCACATCCTCTAAACTTAATAAAGCCAGTCCGTGAGCTAAACGTGTGTTTATCTTTTGTTTTTGCTCTACACTTCGCTCTGAGCAGGGCTGTGTTACTACTGTGCAGATTCCACTTCCTGTCAATCTAATTCCACTTCCTGTGGGCTGTGGCCAATCCTAAAGCTCGTTCTTCAGCCTCGATGAGTGGATATTAACAGAGCTTATTAAAGTCACCAGTTCTGCTCCTCTTTCATTAATGATGATCATTTTCACACTTCTCCAACTTATTAGCAACTAAGAAACTGAATCTTGAATCTGATGTACAGAAAACACTTTATAAAAAAGATATATATTTAGGACAAATATATAGGACAAAAATGGGCAACACTTTACAATATGGTCCATTACAGCATTTATTAATCTTAGTTAATATTAATTTCACCACTCACTAATACTTTATTAAAATCAAAGGTTGTATTAGTTAACATATAAACTGTGAACTAACATCAACAATGAGCCGCTGTAGCTTTATTNAATGTTCCCAAGTGTGTTTTGTTTACCCGTTACCCGCTGTGTCTATAAACCCCAGTGTTTCCTGTGTTCTCTGTTTCGTTGGTGTCCTCAGTTCTGCTCCTTGTGCTTGCATTGTTGTTGTTTGCTTCAGTAAAATTGGAAATTGGACCTGAAACTAATGATCCAACAGAAAGAAAGAAACTTTAGACTGTGATTGAGAAAGTGGCGCTGTATTTTTTAGGTATGTTTTGTGTTGAGACAGATGAAATCGAGTCGGTGTCGGTGATAGAGGGCGATTCTCTCAACCTACAGACGGGTGTGAATAAAATACAAGAGGACGATCTGATCATGTGGCTGTGCGGAGACTTTTGCATCGCTAAACTCAACATATCCTCCCAAGTCATCTCTGAAAATAATGAAAGATTCGGCCGACAGACTGAAGCTGGATCATCAGACTGGATCTCTGACCATCACAAACATCAGAACCACAGACTCTGGGCTTATAAAGCACAGATGATCGGACATAAAGTTTCAAAGAAAACATTCAATGTTACTGTCATTGGTGAGTAGGCCTACTTATAGGTTGAGGTTGTTTAAAAATGATTGACAAACTCTTTATTCATATTTCTTTAATGTTTTCCAGCTCGTCTTCCCATTCCTGTGATCGCTAGTTACTGTCCTCAAAATCCTTCATCATCATCAGAATCATCGTATCCAAATGTCTGCTATTGTGTTCAGTGGTGAATGTGAGTCATGTGACTCTGTCCTGGTACGCAGGAATGAGTGTATTGTCCAGCATCAGTGCGTCTGATCTCAGCATCAGTCTCTCTCTACTCTGGAGGTGGAATATCAGGATAAAACACTTACAGCTGTGTGCTGAACAATCCCATCAGCAACCAGACCACACATCTGGACATCAACACACTCTGTCACACATGTGCAGGTAGCAATAAACCATCACACCAGCAGCATATTGTCAAATAATTGTATATATTGATGTGTTCTGTTCTTTTCCCCCTTCAGAATCTGTCTGCTGTTGTGATTCTAATAAAGCTCTGATCCAATTGGTCCTCTCTGCTCTGGTGGGCGTGGCTACTGTTGCTGTTCTGGTTTATGACGTCATATCCGGAAGAGCTGAACAGAAACGAAGAGGTCAGAAATCAATCTCAAACTGAATTAGATAACTATAACATTTTATTATTCACTTTTACAAAATATGGCATGCCACTCATAAGACTTACGCAGTTATATTTTTTACTTAACGTCCGTTTCTGCCACAAATGTGTCTGTTCTTTCATCTACGCTGCGCTTACTAAAACATCTTTTTGTGTTTTGTGGTCTGGTAATGTAGGTAGCAGACCTGTTTATGTGGCCTGTCAGCATGTAAGTGTTGGCAGGAAGTGTTTAGTTTTGCAAACCTGTGACTTCTGAAGAACTTGCCCTTTAGTGTCAGGACAGTGTTGTTGCCCACAGTGTTCAGAACGTTTTCTCAGTTGAGCTTCGATGTGTTAAACTTTTGAACTTTTGCTGCACACACCTTGGTTTGAGTCTGGGTGTTTGATCCTCACTGGTACACAGGCCCCACATACTTTTTAATAATGTTTTTTTAATTAATGCCTCAGGGGCTCTGGGAATTATTTTTTATTTTTATTTTTTGCAAAAACACCAAAACATGAATTTGCTACGGATCATTAAGTTTACCTCAAATTCACAACAAGCATTTCAATGAGCAAAGCTTTCAGTGACGATGGCTCAATCAAGCCATAAACGAAACGACGCCAAATTACAAGAGATATTCAAGCATTTTTTGTGACAGTTAACAAGCTAATGTTATGGATCAAATCAGTGCCAAGTTATATCTGGAAAACGGGATGTCCTCATTCAGCTAAATGATACAAACTCACAACTCCTCATCACAGGGATAAGTGTTCACCCCTCAGACCTGAATTATGTTTCAAGTTTCTGAAAAATATAAAAGTACATTTTCCCAGCTCATGAGGTTTCTATAAATGAAAACAAATAAAAAACATTTATATACTTGCTTTCATTGTGATTTTTTTTGTCCATTCCAATGGACATCAGGTCAAAACAGGTGTACTTCCCAAAAACGTACCAAAATGAAATAAATTAATAAAGATAAAATTTGTTGTTCTATACTTTAATGATGAAAACCATTTATCTGCACTCTGCTGGGGCCCCTGAGTCCGTGGCACCAACCGCCATCCCATAATTCCACTGTCCACAAACCCACTATTTCTCCAATAACGCACTATTTTTTAAAAGTACTAACCCCGGCCTACATGCAATAAGCTGCAAGTGGACAAAATCCCACCTGCAATCTATTGAGTGGAGAATATCTGAAAAGAAATGAAAAGATTGCAAAAATGGAGGCTCTAGACCCTTCCAGAGCTGAGATATGGAAACTCAAAATTTCGACCCGAAAAAAAAAACGACAGTGTTACCCCTTACGTTTTTTTTTTTGGGCGAAAAATCAAGTATCCCCAATCTTCTCGAAACTCTGGATTCAGATAGAGGGCACTGAGACTTGCACCTGAGCGCAAAAATGGAGGCTCTAGACCCTTCCAGAGCTGAGATATGGAAACTCAAAATTTCGACCCGAAAAAAAAACGACAGTGTTACCCCTTACGTTTTTTTTTTGGGCGAAAAATCAAGTATCCCCAATCTTCTCGAAACTCTGGATTCTGATAGAGGGCACTGAGACTTGCACCTGAGCGCAAAAATGGAGGCTCTAGACCCTTCCAGAGCTGAGATATGGAAACTCAAAATTTCGACCCGAAAAAAAAACGACAGTGTTACCCCTTACGTTTTTTTTTTGGGCGAAAAATCAAGTATCCCCAATCTTCTCGAAACTCTGGATTCTGATAGAGGGCACTGAGACTTGCACCTGAGCGCAAAAATGGAGGCTCTAGACCCTTCCAGAGCTGAGATATGGAAACTCAAAATTTCGACCCGAAAAAAAAACGACAGTGTTACCCCTTACGTTTTTTTTTTTGGGCGAAAAATCAAGTATCCCCAATCTTCTCGAAACTCTGGATTCTGATAGAGGGCACTGAGACTTGCACCTGAGCGCAAAAATGGAGGCTCTAGACCCTTCCAGAGCTGAGATATGGAAACTCAAAATTTCGACCCGAAAAAAAAACGACAGTGTTACCCCTTACGTTTTTTTTTTTTGGGCGAAAAATCAAGTATCCCCAATCTTCTCGAAACTCTGGATTCTGATAGAGGGCACTGAGACTTGCACCTGAGCGCAAAAATGGAGGCTCTAGACCCTTCCAGAGCTGAGATATGGAAACTCAAAATTTCGACCCGAAAAAAAAACGACAGTGTTACCCCTTACGTTTTTTTTTTTGGGCGAAAAATCAAGTATCCCCAATCTTCTCGAAACTCTGGATTCTGATAGAGGGCACTGAGACTTGCACCTGAGCGCAAAAATGGAGGCTCTAGACCCTTCCAGAGCTGAGATATGGAAACTCAAAATTTCGACCCGAAAAAAAAACGACAGTGTTACCCCTTACGTTTTTTTTTTTGGGCGAAAAATCAAGTATCCCCAATCTTCTCGAAACTCTGGATTCTGATAGAGGGCACTGAGACTTGCACCTGAGCGCAAAAATGGAGGCTCTAGACCCTTCCAGAGCTGAGATATGGAAACTCAAAATTTCGACCCGAAAAAAAAACGACAGTGTTACCCCTTACGTTTTTTTTTTTTGGGCGAAAAATCAAGTATCCCCAATCTTCTCGAAACTCTGGATTCTGATAGAGGGCACTGAGACTTGCACCTGAGCGCAAAAATGGAGGCTCTAGACCCTTCCAGAGCTGAGATATGGAAACTCAAAATTTCGACCCGAAAAAAAAACGACAGTGTTACCCCTTACGTTTTTTTTTTTGGGGCGAAAAATCAAGTATCCCCAATCTTCTCGAAACTCTGGATTCTGATAGAGGGCACTGAGACTTGCACCTGAGCGCAAAAATGGAGGCTCTAGACCCTTCCAGAGCTGAGATATGGAAACTCAAAATTTCGACCCGAAAAAAAAACGACAGTGTTACCCCTTACGTTTTTTTTTTTTGGGCGAAAAATCAAGTATCCCCAATCTTCTCGAAACTCTGGATTCTGATAGAGGGCACTGAGACTTGCACCTGAGCGCAAAAATGGAGGCTCTAGACCCTTCCAGAGCTGAGATATGGAAACTCAAAATTTCGACCCGAAAAAAAAACGACAGTGTTACCCCTTACGTTTTTTTTTTTTGGGCGAAAAATCAAGTATCCCCAATCTTCTCGAAACTCTGGATTCTGATAGAGGGCACTGAGACTTGCACCTGAGCGCAAAAATGGAGGCTCTAGACCCTTCCAGAGCTGAGATATGGAAACTCAAAATTTCGACCCGAAAAAAAAACGACAGTGTTACCCCTTACGTTTTTTTTTTTGGGCGAAAAATCAAGTATCCCCAATCTTCTCGAAACTCTGGATTCTGATAGAGGGCACTGAGACTTGCACCTGAGCGCAAAAATGGAGGCTCTAGACCCTTCCAGAGCTGAGATATGGAAACTCAAAATTTCGACCCGAAAAAAAAACGACAGTGTTACCCCTTACGTTTTTTTTTTTGGGCGAAAAATCAAGTATCCCCAATCTTCTCGAAACTCTGGATTCTGATAGAGGGCACTGAGACTTGCACCTGAGCGCAAAAATGGAGGCTCTAGACCCTTCCAGAGCTGAGATATGGAAACTCAAAATTTCGACCCGAAAAAAAAACGACAGTGTTACCCCTTACGTTTTTTTTTTTGGGCGAAAAATCAAGTATCCCCAATCTTCTCGAAACTCTGGATTCTGATAGAGGGCACTGAGACTTGCACCTGAGCGCAAAAATGGAGGCTCTAGACCCTTCCAGAGCTGAGATATGGAAACTCAAAATTTCGACCCGAAAAAAAAACGACAGTGTTACCCCTTACGTTTTTTTTTTTGGGCGAAAAATCAAGTATCCCCAATCTTCTCGAAACTCTGGATTCTGATAGAGGGCACTGAGACTTGCACCTGAGCGCAAAAATGGAGGCTCTAGACCCTTCCAGAGCTGAGATATGGAAACTCAAAATTTCGACCCGAAAAAAAAACGACAGTGTTACCCCTTACGTTTTTTTTTTTGGGCGAAAAATCAAGTATCCCCAATCTTCTCGAAACTCTGGATTCTGATAGAGGGCACTGAGACTTGCACCTGAGCGCAAAAATGGAGGCTCTAGACCCTTCCAGAGCTGAGATATGGAAACTCAAAATTTCGACCCGAAAAAAAAACGACAGTGTTACCCCTTACGTTTTTTTTTTTGGGCGAAAAATCAAGTATCCCCAATCTTCTCGAAACTCTGGATTCTGATAGAGGGCACTGAGACTTGCACCTGAGCGCAAAAATGGAGGCTCTAGACCCTTCCAGAGCTGAGATATGGAAACTCAAAATTTCGACCCGAAAAAAAAACGACAGTGTTACCCCTTACGTTTTTTTTTTTGGGCGAAAAATCAAGTATCCCCAATCTTCTCGAAACTCTGGATTCTGATAGAGGGCACTGAGACTTGCACCTGAGCGCAAAAATGGAGGCTCTAGACCCTTCCAGAGCTGAGATATGGAAACTCAAAATTTCGACCCGAAAAAAAAACGACAGTGTTACCCCTTACGTTTTTTTTTTTGGGCGAAAAATCAAGTATCCCCAATCTTCTCGAAACTCTGGATTCTGATAGAGGGCACTGAGACTTGCACCTGAGCGCAAAAATGGAGGCTCTAGACCCTTCCAGAGCTGAGATATGGAAACTCAAAATTTCGACCCGAAAAAAAAACGACAGTGTTACCCCTTACGTTTTTTTTTTTGGGCGAAAAATCAAGTATCCCCAATCTTCTCGAAACTCTGGATTCTGATAGAGGGCACTGAGACTTGCACCTGAGCGCAAAAATGGAGGCTCTAGACCCTTCCAGAGCTGAGATATGGAAACTCAAAATTTCGACCCGAAAAAAAAACGACAGTGTTACCCCTTACGTTTTTTTTTTTTGGGCGAAAAATCAAGTATCCCCAATCTTCTCGAAACTCTGGATTCTGATAGAGGGCACTGAGACTTGCACCTGAGCGCAAAAATGGAGGCTCTAGACCCTTCCAGAGCTGAGATATGGAAACTCAAAATTTCGACCCGAAAAAAAAACGACAGTGTTACCCCTTACGTTTTTTTTTTTGGGCGAAAAATCAAGTATCCCCAATCTTCTCGAAACTCTGGATTCTGATAGAGGGCACTGAGACTTGCACCTGAGCGCAAAAATGGAGGCTCTAGACCCTTCCAGAGCTGAGATATGGAAACTCAAAATTTCGACCCGAAAAAAAAACGACAGTGTTACCCCTTACGTTTTTTTTTTTGGGCGAAAAATCAAGTATCCCCAATCTTCTCGAAACTCTGGATTCTGATAGAGGGCACTGAGACTTGCACCTGAGCGCAAAAATGGAGGCTCTAGACCCTTCCAGAGCTGAGATATGGAAACTCAAAATTTCGACCCGAAAAAAAAACGACAGTGTTACCCCTTACGTTTTTTTTTTTTGGGCGAAAAATCAAGTATCCCCAATCTTCTCGAAACTCTGGATTCTGATAGAGGGCACTGAGACTTGCACCTGAGCGCAAAAATGGAGGCTCTAGACCCTTCCAGAGCTGAGATATGGAAACTCAAAATTTCGACCCGAAAAAAAAACGACAGTGTTACCCCTTACGTTTTTTTTTTTGGGCGAAAAATCAAGTATCCCCAATCTTCTCGAAACTCTGGATTCTGATAGAGGGCACTGAGACTTGCACCTGAGCGCAAAAATGGAGGCTCTAGACCCTTCCAGAGCTGAGATATGGAAACTCAAAATTTCGACCCGAAAAAAAAACGACAGTGTTACCCCTTACGTTTTTTTTTTTGGGCGAAAAATCAAGTATCCCCAATCTTCTCGAAACTCTGGATTCTGATAGAGGGCACTGAGACTTGCACCTGAGCGCAAAAATGGAGGCTCTAGACCCTTCCAGAGCTGAGATATGGAAACTCAAAATTTCGACCCGAAAAAAAAACGACAGTGTTACCCCTTACGTTTTTTTTTTTTGGGCGAAAAATCAAGTATCCCCAATCTTCTCGAAACTCTGGATTCTGATAGAGGGCACTGAGACTTGCACCTGAGCGCAAAAATGGAGGCTCTAGACCCTTCCAGAGCTGAGATATGGAAACTCAAAATTTCGACCCGAAAAAAAAACGACAGTGTTACCCCTTACGTTTTTTTTTTTTGGGCGAAAAATCAAGTATCCCCAATCTTCTCGAAACTCTGGATTCTGATAGAGGGCACTGAGACTTGCACCTGAGCGCAAAAATGGAGGCTCTAGACCCTTCCAGAGCTGAGATATGGAAACTCAAAATTTCGACCCGAAAAAAAAACGACAGTGTTACCCCTTACGTTTTTTTTTTTGGGCGAAAAATCAAGTATCCCCAATCTTCTCGAAACTCTGGATTCTGATAGAGGGCACTGAGACTTGCACCTGAGCGCAAAAATGGAGGCTCTAGACCCTTCCAGAGCTGAGATATGGAAACTCAAAATTTCGACCCGAAAAAAAAACGACAGTGTTACCCCTTACGTTTTTTTTTTTGGGGCGAAAAATCAAGTATCCCCAATCTTCTCGAAACTCTGGATTCTGATAGAGGGCACTGAGACTTGCACCTGAGCGCAAAAATGGAGGCTCTAGACCCTTCCAGAGCTGAGATATGGAAACTCAAAATTTCGACCCGAAAAAAAAACGACAGTGTTACCCCTTACGTTTTTTTTTTGGGCGAAAAATCAAGTATCCCCAATCTTCTCGAAACTCTGGATTCTGATAGAGGGCACTGAGACTTGCACCTGAGCGCAAAAATGGAGGCTCTAGACCCTTCCAGAGCTGAGATATGGAAACTCAAAATTTCGACCCGAAAAAAAAACGACAGTGTTACCCCTTACGTTTTTTTTTTTGGGCGAAAAATCAAGTATCCCCAATCTTCTCGAAACTCTGGATTCTGATAGAGGGCACTGAGACTTGCACCTGAGCGCAAAAATGGAGGCTCTAGACCCTTCCAGAGCTGAGATATGGAAACTCAAAATTTCGACCCGAAAAAAAAACGACAGTGTTACCCCTTACGTTTTTTTTTTTGGGCGAAAAATCAAGTATCCCCAATCTTCTCGAAACTCTGGATTCTGATAGAGGGCACTGAGACTTGCACCTGAGCGCAAAAATGGAGGCTCTAGACCCTTCCAGAGCTGAGATATGGAAACTCAAAATTTCGACCCGAAAAAAAAACGACAGTGTTACCCCTTACGTTTTTTTTTTTGGGCGAAAAATCAAGTATCCCCAATCTTCTCGAAACTCTGGATTCTGATAGAGGGCACTGAGACTTGCACCTGAGCGCAAAAATGGAGGCTCTAGACCCTTCCAGAGCTGAGATATGGAAACTCAAAATTTCGACCCGAAAAAAAAACGACAGTGTTACCCCTTACGTTTTTTTTTTTTGGGCGAAAAATCAAGTATCCCCAATCTTCTCGAAACTCTGGATTCTGATAGAGGGCACTGAGACTTGCACCTGAGCGCAAAAATGGAGGCTCTAGACCCTTCCAGAGCTGAGATATGGAAACTCAAAATTTCGACCCGAAAAAAAAACGACAGTGTTACCCCTTACGTTTTTTTTTTTGGGCGAAAAATCAAGTATCCCCAATCTTCTCGAAACTCTGGATTCTGATAGAGGGCACTGAGACTTGCACCTGAGCGCAAAAATGGAGGCTCTAGACCCTTCCAGAGCTGAGATATGGAAACTCAAAATTTCGACCCGAAAAAAAAACGACAGTGTTACCCCTTACGTTTTTTTTTTTTGGGCGAAAAATCAAGTATCCCCAATCTTCTCGAAACTCTGGATTCTGATAGAGGGCACTGAGACTTGCACCTGAGCGCAAAAATGGAGGCTCTAGACCCTTCCAGAGCTGAGATATGGAAACTCAAAATTTCGACCCGAAAAAAAAACGACAGTGTTACCCCTTACGTTTTTTTTTTGGGCGAAAAATCAAGTATCCCCAATCTTCTCGAAACTCTGGATTCTGATAGAGGGCACTGAGACTTGCACCTGAGCGCAAAAATGGAGGCTCTAGACCCTTCCAGAGCTGAGATATGGAAACTCAAAATTTCGACCCGAAAAAAAAACGACAGTGTTACCCCTTACGTTTTTTTTTTTGGGCGAAAAATCAAGTATCCCCAATCTTCTCGAAACTCTGGATTCTGATAGAGGGCACTGAGACTTGCACCTGAGCGCAAAAATGGAGGCTCTAGACCCTTCCAGAGCTGAGATATGGAAACTCAAAATTTCGACCCGAAAAAAAAACGACAGTGTTACCCCTTACGTTTTTTTTTTTTGGGCGAAAAATCAAGTATCCCCAATCTTCTCGAAACTCTGGATTCTGATAGAGGGCACTGAGACTTGCACCTGAGCGCAAAAATGGAGGCTCTAGACCCTTCCAGAGCTGAGATATGGAAACTCAAAATTTCGACCCGAAAAAAAAACGACAGTGTTACCCCTTACGTTTTTTTTTTTGGGGCGAAAAATCAAGTATCCCCAATCTTCTCGAAACTCTGGATTCTGATAGAGGGCACTGAGACTTGCACCTGAGCGCAAAAATGGAGGCTCTAGACCCTTCCAGAGCTGAGATATGGAAACTCAAAATTTCGACCCGAAAAAAAAACGACAGTGTTACCCCTTACGTTTTTTTTTTTGGGCGAAAAATCAAGTATCCCAATCTTCTCGAAACTCTGGATTCTGATAGAGGGCACTGAGACTTGCACCTGAGCGCAAAAATGGAGGCTCTAGACCCTTCCAGAGCTGAGATATGGAAACTCAAAATTTCGACCCGAAAAAAAAACGACAGTGTTACCCCTTACGTTTTTTTTTTTGGGCGAAAAATCAAGTATCCCCAATCTTCTCGAAACTCTGGATTCTGATAGAGGGCACTGAGACTTGCACCTGAGCGCAAAAATGGAGGCTCTAGACCCTTCCAGAGCTGAGATATGGAAACTCAAAATTTCGACCCGAAAAAAAAACGACAGTGTTACCCCTTACGTTTTTTTTTTTGGGCGAAAAATCAAGTATCCCCAATCTTCTCGAAACTCTGGATTCTGATAGAGGGCACTGAGACTTGCACCTGAGCGCAAAAATGGAGGCTCTAGACCCTTCCAGAGCTGAGATATGGAAACTCAAAATTTCGACCCGAAAAAAAAACGACAGTGTTACCCCTTACGTTTTTTTTTTTGGGCGAAAAATCAAGTATCCCCAATCTTCTCGAAACTCTGGATTCTGATAGAGGGCACTGAGACTTGCACCTGAGCGCAAAAATGGAGGCTCTAGACCCTTCCAGAGCTGAGATATGGAAACTCAAAATTTCGACCCGAAAAAAAAACGACAGTGTTACCCCTTACGTTTTTTTTTTTGGGCGAAAAATCAAGTATCCCCAATCTTCTCGAAACTCTGGATTCTGATAGAGGGCACTGAGACTTGCACCTGAGCGCAAAAATGGAGGCTCTAGACCCTTCCAGAGCTGAGATATGGAAACTCAAAATTTCGACCCGAAAAAAAAACGACAGTGTTACCCCTTACGTTTTTTTTTTTGGGGCGAAAAATCAAGTATCCCCAATCTTCTCGAAACTCTGGATTCTGATAGAGGGCACTGAGACTTGCACCTGAGCGCAAAAATGGAGGCTCTAGACCCTTCCAGAGCTGAGATATGGAAACTCAAAATTTCGACCCGAAAAAAAAACGACAGTGTTACCCCTTACGTTTTTTTTTTTTGGGCGAAAAATCAAGTATCCCCAATCTTCTCGAAACTCTGGATTCTGATAGAGGGCACTGAGACTTGCACCTGAGCGCAAAAATGGAGGCTCTAGACCCTTCCAGAGCTGAGATATGGAAACTCAAAATTTCGACCCGAAAAAAAAACGACAGTGTTACCCCTTACGTTTTTTTTTTTGGGCGAAAAATCAAGTATCCCCAATCTTCTCGAAACTCTGGATTCTGATAGAGGGCACTGAGACTTGCACCTGAGCGCAAAAATGGAGGCTCTAGACCCTTCCAGAGCTGAGATATGGAAACTCAAAATTTCGACCCGAAAAAAAAACGACAGTGTTACCCCTTACGTTTTTTTTTTTGGGCGAAAAATCAAGTATCCCCAATCTTCTCGAAACTCTGGATTCTGATAGAGGGCACTGAGACTTGCACCTGAGCGCAAAAATGGAGGCTCTAGACCCTTCCAGAGCTGAGATATGGAAACTCAAAATTTCGACCCGAAAAAAAAACGACAGTGTTACCCCTTACGTTTTTTTTTTTGGGCGAAAAATCAAGTATCCCCAATCTTCTCGAAACTCTGGATTCTGATAGAGGGCACTGAGACTTGCACCTGAGCGCAAAAATGGAGGCTCTAGACCCTTCCAGAGCTGAGATATGGAAACTCAAAATTTCGACCCGAAAAAAAAACGACAGTGTTACCCCTTACGTTTTTTTTTTTGGGCGAAAAATCAAGTATCCCCAATCTTCTCGAAACTCTGGATTCTGATAGAGGGCACTGAGACTTGCACCTGAGCGCAAAAATGGAGGCTCTAGACCCTTCCAGAGCTGAGATATGGAAACTCAAAATTTCGACCCGAAAAAAAAACGACAGTGTTACCCCTTACGTTTTTTTTTTTTGGGCGAAAAATCAAGTATCCCCAATCTTCTCGAAACTCTGGATTCTGATAGAGGGCACTGAGACTTGCACCTGAGCGCAAAAATGGAGGCTCTAGACCCTTCCAGAGCTGAGATATGGAAACTCAAAATTTCGACCCGAAAAAAAAACGACAGTGTTACCCCTTACGTTTTTTTTTTTTGGGCGAAAAATCAAGTATCCCCAATCTTCTCGAAACTCTGGATTCTGATAGAGGGCACTGAGACTTGCACCTGAGCGCAAAAATGGAGGCTCTAGACCCTTCCAGAGCTGAGATATGGAAACTCAAAATTTCGACCCGAAAAAAAAACGACAGTGTTACCCCTTACGTTTTTTTTTTTTGGGCGAAAAATCAAGTATCCCCAATCTTCTCGAAACTCTGGATTCTGATAGAGGGCACTGAGACTTGCACCTGAGCGCAAAAATGGAGGCTCTAGACCCTTCCAGAGCTGAGATATGGAAACTCAAAATTTCGACCCGAAAAAAAACGACAGTGTTACCCCTTACGTTTTTTTTTTTGGGCGAAAAATCAAGTATCCCCAATCTTCTCGAAACTCTGGATTCTGATAGAGGGCACTGAGACTTGCACCTGAGCGCAAAAATGGAGGCTCTAGACCCTTCCAGAGCTGAGATATGGAAACTCAAAATTTCGACCCGAAAAAAAAACGACAGTGTTACCCCTTACGTTTTTTTTTTTGGGCGAAAAATCAAGTATCCCCAATCTTCTCGAAACTCTGGATTCTGATAGAGGGCACTGAGACTTGCACCTGAGCGCAAAAATGGAGGCTCTAGACCCTTCCAGAGCTGAGATATGGAAACTCAAAATTTCGACCCGAAAAAAAAACGACAGTGTTACCCCTTACGTTTTTTTTTTTGGGCGAAAAATCAAGTATCCCCAATCTTCTCGAAACTCTGGATTCTGATAGAGGGCACTGAGACTTGCACCTGAGCGCAAAAATGGAGGCTCTAGACCCTTCCAGAGCTGAGATATCGAAACTCAAAATTTCGACCCGAAAAAAAAAACGACAGTGTTACCCCTTACGTTTTTTTTTTTTGGGCGAAAAATCAAGTATCCCCAATCTTCTCGAAACTCTGGATTCTGATAGAGGGCACTGAGACTTACACCTGAGCGCAAAAATGGAGGCTCTAGACCTTCCAGAGCTGAGATATCGAAACTCAAAATTTCGACCCGAAAAAAAAACGACAGTGTTACCCCTTACGTTTTTTTTTTTGGGGCGAAAAATCAAGTATCCCCAATCTTCTCGAAACTCTGGATTCTGATAGAGGGCACTGAGACTTACACCTGAGCGCAAAAATGGAGGCTCTAGACCCTTCCAGAGCTGAGATATCGAAACTCAAACTTTCGACCCGAAAAAAAAACGACAGTGTTACCCCTTACGTTTTTTTGGGGGAAAAATCAAGTATCCCCAATCTTCTCAAAACTCTGGATTCTGATAGAGGGCACTGAGACTTTCACCTGAGCGCAAAAATGGAGGCTCTAGACCCTTCCAGAGCTGAGATATCGAAACTCAAAATTTCGACCCGAAAAAAAAACGACAGTGTTACCCCTTACTTTTTTTTTTTTTGGGCGAAAAATCAAGTATCCCCAATCTTCTCGAAACTCTGGATTCTGATAGAGGGCACTGAGACTTACCTGAGCGCAAAATGGAGGCTCTAGACCCTTCCAGAGCTGAGATATCGAAACTCAAAATTTCGACCCGAAAAAAAAAACGAAGTGTTACCCTTACGTTTTTTTTTTTCGGGTCGAAAATTAAGTTTCCGATATCTCAGCTCTGGAAGGGATCTAGAGCCTCCATTTTGCGCTGAGGTGTAAGTCTGAGCCCTCTATCAGAATCCAGAGCTGAGAAGAT
>NW_024121151.1:905084-920213 GCF_016745375.1 Pimephales promelas
AGAGTTTCGGAAGATTGGGAAATACTTGATTTTTCGCCCACAAAAAAAACGTAAGGGGTAACACTGTCGTTTTTTTTTCGGGTCGAAATTTTGAGTTTCGATATCTCAGCTCTGGAAGGGTCTAGAGCCTCCATTTTTGCGCTCAGGTGTAAGTCTCAGTGCCCTCTATCAGAATCCAGAGTTCGAGAAGATTGGGGAACTTGATTTTTCGCCCAAAAAAAAACGTAAGGGGTAACACTGTCGTTTTTTTTTCGGGTCGAAATTTTGAGTTTCGATATCTCAGCTCTGGAAGGGTCTAGAGCCTCCATTTTTGCGCTCAGGTGTAAGTCTCAGGTCCTTAGTGCCCTCTATCAGAATCCAGAGTTTCGAGAAGATTGGGGAACTTGATTTTTCGCCCAAAAAAAAAACGTAAGGGGTAACACTGTCTTTTTTTTTTTCGGGTCGAAAATTTTGAGTTTCGATATCTCAGCTCTGGAGGGTCTAGAGCCTCCATTTTTGCGCTCAGGTGTAAGTCTCAGTGCCCTCTATCAGAATCCAGAGTTTCGAGAAGATTGGGGATACTTGATTTTTCGCCCCCAAAAAAAAACGTAAAGGGTAACACTGTCGTTTTTTTTCGGGTCGAAATTTTGAGTTGATATCTCAGCTCTGGAAGGGTCTAGAGCCTCCATTTTTGCGCTCAGGTGTAAGTCTCAGTGCCCTCTATCAGAATCCAGAGTTTCGAGAAGATTGGGGATACTTGATTTTTCGCCCAAAAAAAAAAAACGTAAGGGGTAACACTGTCGTTTTTTTCGGGTCGAAATTTTGAGTTTCGATATCTCAGCTCTGGAAGGGTCTAGAGCCTCCATTTTTGCGCTCAGGTGTAAGTCTCAGTGCCCTCTATCAGAATCCAGAGTTTCGAGAAGATTGGGGATACTTGATTTTCGCCCAAAAAAAAAAACGTAAGGGTAACACTGTCGTTTTTTTTTCGGGTCGAAATTTTGAGTTTCGATATCTCAGCTCTGGAAGGGTCTAGAGCCTCCATTTTTGCGCTCAGGTGTAAGTCTCAGTGCCCTCTATCAGAATCCAGAGTTTCGAGAAGATTGGGGATACTTGATTTTTCGCCCCAAAAAAAAAAACGTAAGGGGTAACACTGTCGTTTTTTTTTCGGGTCGAATTTTGAGTTTCGATATCTCAGCTCTGGAAGGGTCTAGAGCCTCCATTTTTGCGCTCAGGTGTAAGTCTCAGTGCCCTCTATCAGAATCCAGAGTTTCGAGAAGATTGGGGATACTTGATTTTTCGCCCAAAAAAAAAACGTAAGGGGTAACACTGTCGTTTTTTTTTCGGGTCGAAATTTTGAGTTTCGATATCTCAGCTCTGGAAGGGTCTAGAGCCTCCATTTTTGCGCTCAGGTGTAAGTCTCAGTGCCCTCTATCAGAATCCAGAGTTTCGAGAAGATTGGGGATACTTGATTTTTCGCCCAAAAAAAAAAACGTAAGGGGTAACACTGTCGTTTTTTTTTTCGGGTCGAAATTTTGAGTTTCGATATCTCAGCTCTGGAAGGGTCTAGAGCCTCCATTTTTGCGCTCAGGTGTAAGTCTCAGTGCCCTCTATCAGAATCCAGAGTTTCGAGAAGATTGGGGATACTTGATTTTTCGCCCCCAAAAAAAAAAACGTAAGGGGTAACACTGTCGTTTTTTTTCGGGTCGAAATTTTGAGTTTCGATATCTCAGCTCTGGAAGGGTCTAGAGCCTCCATTTTTGCGCTCAGGTGTAAGTCTCAGTGCCCTCTATCAGAATCCAGAGTTTCGAGAAGATTGGGGATACTTGATTTTTCGCCCAAAAAAAAAAACGTAAGGGGTAACACTGTCGTTTTTTTTTCGGGTCGAAATTTTGAGTTTCGATATCTCAGCTCTGGAAGGGTCTAGAGCCTCCATTTTTGCGCTCAGGTGTAAGTCTCAGTGCCCTCTATCAGAATCCAGAGTTTCGAGAAGATTGGGGATACTTGATTTTTCGCCCAAAAAAAAAACGTAAGGGGTAACACTGTCGTTTTTTTTCGGGTCGAAATTTTGAGTTTCGATATCTCAGCTCTGGAAGGGTCTAGAGCCTCCATTTTTGCGCTCAGGTGTAAGTCTCAGTGCCCTCTATCAGAATCCAGAGTTTCGAGAAGATTGGGGATACTTAGATTTTCGCCCAAAAAAAAAACGTAAGGGGTAACACTGTCGTTTTTTTTTCGGGTCGAATTTTGAGTTTCGATATCTCAGCTCTGGAAGGGTCTAGAGCCTCCATTTTTGCGCTCAGGTGTAAGTCTCAGTGCCCTCTATCAGAATCCAGAGTTTCGAGAAGATTGGGGATACTTGAATTTTTCGCCCCAAAAAAAAAACGTAAGGGGTAACACTGTCGTTTTTTTTTCGGGTCGAAATTTTGAGTTTCGATATCTCAGCTCTGGAAGGGTCTAGAGCCTCCATTTTTGCGCTCAGGTGTAAGTCTCAGTGCCCTCTATCAGAATCCAGAGTTTCGAGAAGATTGGGGATACTTGATTTTTCGCCCAAAAAAAAAACGTAAGGGGTAACACTGTCGTTTTTTTTTCGGTCGAAATTTTGAGTTTCGATATCTCAGCTCTGGAAGGGTCTAGAGCCTCCATTTTTGCGCTCAGGTGTAAGTCTCAGTGCCCTCTATCAGAATCCAGAGTTTCGAGAAGATTGGGGATACTTGATTTTTCGCCCAAAAAAAAAAAACGTAAGGGGTAACACTGTCGTTTTTTTTTTTCGGGTCGAAATTTTGAGTTTCGATATCTCAGCTCTGGAAGGGTCTAGAGCCTCCATTTTTGCGCTCAGGTGTAAGTCTCAGTGCCCTCTATCAGAATCCAGAGTTTCGAGAAGATTGGGGATACTTGATTTTTCGCCCAAAAAAAAAAAACGTAAGGGGTAACACTGTCGTTTTTTTTTCGGGTCGAAATTTTGAGTTTCGATATCTCAGCTCTGGAAGGGTCTAGAGCCTCCATTTTTGCGCTCAGGTGTAAGTCTCAGTGCCCTCTATCAGAATCCAGAGTTTCGAGAAGATTGGGGATACTTGATTTTTCGCCCAAAAAAAAAAACGTAAGGGGTAACACTGTCGTTTTTTTTTCGGGTCGAAATTTTGAGTTTCGATATCTCAGCTCTGGAAGGGTCTAGAGCCTCCATTTTTGCGCTCAGGTGTAAGTCTCAGTGCCCTCTATCAGAATCCAGAGTTTCGAGAAGATTGGGGATACTTGATTTTTCGCCCCAAAAAAAAAAACGTAAGGGGTAACACTGTCGTTTTTTTTCGGGTCGAAATTTTGAGTTTCGATATCTCAGCTCTGGAAGGGTCTAGAGCCTCCATTTTTGCGCTCAGGTGTAAGTCTCAGTGCCCTCTATCAGAATCCAGAGTTTCGAGAAGATTGGGGATACTTATTTTTCGCCCAAAAAAAAAACGTAAGGGGTAACACTGTCGTTTTTTTTTTCGGGTCGAAATTTTGAGTTTCGATATCTCAGCTCTGGAAGGGTCTAGAGCCTCCATTTTTGCGCTCAGGTGTAAGTCTCAGTGCCCTCTATCAGAATCCAGAGTTTCGAGAAGATTGGGGATACTTGATTTTTCGCCCAAAAAAAAAACGTAAGGGGTAACACTGTCGTTTTTTTTTCGGGTCGAAATTTTGAGTTTCGATATCTCAGCTCTGGAAGGGTCTAGAGCCTCCATTTTTGCGCTCAGGTGTAAGTCTCAGTGCCCTCTATCAGAATCCAGAGTTTCGAGAAGATTGGGGATACTTGATTTTTCGCCCAAAAAAAAAAACGTAAGGGGTAACACTGTCGTTTTTTTTTGGGTCGAAATTTTGAGTTTCGATATCTCAGCTCTGGAAGGGTCTAGAGCCTCCATTTTTGCGCTCAGGTGTAAGTCTCAGTGCCCTCTATCAGAATCCAGAGTTTCGAGAAGATTGGGGATACTTGATTTTTCGCCCAAAAAAAAAAACGTAAGGGGTAACACTGTCGTTTTTTTTTCGGGTCGAAATTTTGAGTTTCGATATCTCAGCTCTGGAAGGGTCTAGAGCCTCCATTTTTGCGCTCAGGTGTAAGTCTCAGTGCCCTCTATCAGAATCCAGAGTTTCGAGAAGATTGGGGATACTTATTTTTCGCCCAAAAAAAAAAAAGGGGGTAACACTGTCGTTTTTTTTTCGGGTCGAAATTTTGAGTTTCGATATCTCAGCTCTGGAAGGGTCTAGAGCCTCCATTTTTGCGCTCAGGTGTAAGTCTCAGTGCCCTCTATCAGAATCCAGAGTTTCGAGAAGATTGGGATACTTGATTTTTCGCCCCAAAAAAAAAAACGTAAGGGGTAACACTGTCGTTTTTTTTTTGGTCGAAATTTTGAGTTTCGATATCTCAGCTCTGGAAGGGTCTAGAGCCTCCATTTTTGCTCAGGTGTAAGTCTCAGTGCCCTCTATCAGAATCCAGAGTTTCGAGAAGATTGGGATACTTGATTTTTCGCCCAAAAAAAAAAAACGTAAGGGGTAACACTGTCGTTTTTTTTTTCGGGTCGAAATTTTGAGTTTCGATATCTCAGCTCTGGAAGGGTCTAGAGCCTCCATTTTTGCGCTCAGGTGTAAGTCTCAGTGCCCTCTATCAGAATCCAGAGTTTCGAGAAGATGGGGATACTTGATTTTTCGCCCAAAAAAAAAAAAACGTAAGGGGTAACACTGTCGTTTTTTTTTTCGGGTCGAAATTTTGAGTTTCGATATCTCAGCTCTGGAAGGGTCTAGAGCCTCCATTTTTGCGCTCAGGTGTAAGTCTCAGTGCCCTCTATCAGAATCCAGAGTTTCGAGAAGATTGGGGATACTTGATTTTTCGCCCAAAAAAAAAAACGTAAGGGGTAACACTGTCGTTTTTTTTTGGGTCGAAATTTTGAGTTTCGATATCTCAGCTCTGGAAGGGTCTAGAGCCTCCATTTTTGCGCTCAGGTGTAAGTCTCAGTGCCCTCTATCAGAATCCAGAGTTTCGAGAAGATTGGGGATACTTGATTTTTCGCCCCAAAAAAAAAAACGTAAGGGGTAACACTGTCGTTTTTTTTCGGGTCGAAATTTTGAGTTTCGATATCTCAGCTCTGGAAGGGTCTAGAGCCTCCATTTTTGCGCTCAGGTGTAAGTCTCAGTGCCCTCTATCAGAATCCAGAGTTTCGAGAAGATTGGGGATACTTGATTTTTCGCCCAAAAAAAAAAACGTAAGGGGTAACACTGTCGTTTTTTTTTCGGGTCGAAATTTTGAGTTTCGATATCTCAGCTCTGGAAGGGTCTAGAGCCTCCATTTTTGCGCTCAGGTGTAAGTCTCAGTGCCCTCTATCAGAATCCAGAGTTTCGAGAAGATTGGGGATACTTGATTTTTCGCCCAAAAAAAAAACGTAAGGGGTAACACTGTCGTTTTTTTTTTCGGGTCGAAATTTTGAGTTTCGATATCTCAGCTCTGGAAGGGTCTAGAGCCTCCATTTTTGCGCTCAGGTGTAAGTCTCAGTGCCCTCTATCAGAATCCAGAGTTTCGAGAAGATTGGGGATACTTGATTTTTCGCCCAAAAAAAAAAAACGTAAGGGGTAACACTGTCGTTTTTTTTTCGGGTCGAAATTTTGAGTTTCGATATCTCAGCTCTGGAAGGGTCTAGAGCCTCCATTTTTGCGCTCAGGTGTAAGTCTCAGTGCCCTCTATCAGAATCCAGAGTTTCGAGAAGATTGGGATACTTAATTTTTCGCCCAAAAAAAAAACGTAAGGGGTAACACTGTCGTTTTTTTTTCGGGTCGAAATTTTGAGTTTCGATATCTCAGCTCTGGAAGGGTCTAGAGCCTCCATTTTTGCGCTCAGGTGTAAGTCTCAGTGCCCTCTATCAGAATCCAGAGTTTCGAGAAGATTGGGGATACTTGATTTTTCGCCCAAAAAAAACGTAAGGGGTAACACTGTCGTTTTTTTTTCGGGTCGAAATTTTGAGTTTCGATATCTCAGCTCTGGAAGGGTCTAGAGCCTCCATTTTTGCGCTCAGGTGTAAGTCTCAGTGCCCTCTATCAGAATCCAGAGTTTCGAGAAGATTGGGGATACTTGATTTTTCGCCAAAAAAAAAAACGTAAGGGGTAACACTGTCGTTTTTTTTTTCGGGTCGAAATTTTGAGTTTCGATATCTCAGCTCTGGAAGGGTCTAGAGCCTCCATTTTTGCGCTCAGGTGTAAGTCTCAGTGCCCTCTATCAGAATCCAGAGTTTCGAGAAGATTGGGGATACTTGATTTTTCGCCCAAAAAAAAACGTAAGGGGTAACACTGTCGTTTTTTTTTCGGGGTCGAAATTTTGAGTTTCGATATCTCAGCTCTGGAAGGGTCTAGAGCCTCCATTTTTGCGCTCAGGTGTAAGTCTCAGTGCCCTCTATCAGAATCCAGAGTTTCGAGAAGATTGGGGATACTTAATTTTTCGCCCCAAAAAAAAAAACGTAAGGGGTAACACTGTCGTTTTTTTTTTCGGGTCGAAATTTTGAGTTTCGATATCTCAGCTCTGGAAGGGTCTAGAGCCTCCATTTTTGCGCTCAGGTGTAAGTCTCAGTGCCCTCTATCAGAATCCAGAGTTTCGAGAAGATTGGGGATACTTGATTTTTCGCCCAAAAAAAAAAAACGTAAGGGGTAACACTGTCGTTTTTTTTTCGGGTCGAAATTTTGAGTTTCGATATCTCAGCTCTGGAAGGGTCTAGAGCCTCAATTTTTGCGCTCAGGTGTAAGTCTCAGTGCCCTCTATCAGAATCCAGAGTTTCGAGAAGATTGATTGATACTTGATTTTTCGCCCAAAAAAAAAACGTAAGGGGTAACACTGTCGTTTTTTTTTTCGGGTCGAAATTTTGAGTTTCGATATCTCAGCTCTGGAAGGGTCTAGAGCCTCCATTTTTGCGCTCAGGTGTAAGTCTCAGTGCCCTCTATCAGAATCCAGAGTTTCGAGAAGATTGGGATACTTGATTTTTCGCCCAAAAAAAAAAACGTAAGGGGTAACACTGTCGTTTTTTTTTTCGGGTCGAAATTTTGAGTTTCGATATCTCAGCTCTGGAAGGGTCTAGAGCCTCCATTTTTGCGCTCAGGTGTAAGTCTCAGTGCCCTCTATCAGAATCCAGAGTTTCGAGAAGATTGGGGATACTTGATTTTTCGCCCAAAAAAAAAACGTAAGGGGTAACACTGTCGTTTTTTTTTCGGGTCGAAATTTTGAGTTTCGATATCTCAGCTCTGGAAGGGTCTAGAGCCTCCATTTTTGCGCTCAGGTGTAAGTCTCAGTGCCCTCTATCAGAATCCAGAGTTTCGAGAAGATTGGGGATACTTAATTTTTCGCCCCCAAAAAAAACGTAAGGGGTAACACTGTCGTTTTTTTTTCGGGTCGAAATTTTGAGTTTCGATATCTCAGCTCTGGAAGGGTCTAGAGCCTCCATTTTTGCGCTCAGGTGTAAGTCTCAGTGCCCTCTATCAGAATCCAGAGTTTCGAGAAGATTGGGGATACTTGATTTTTCGCCCAAAAAAAAAAACGTAAGGGGTAACACTGTCGTTTTTTTTTTCGGGTCGAAATTTTGAGTTTCGATATCTCAGCTCTGGAAGGGTCTAGAGCCTCCATTTTTGCACTCAGGTGTAAGTCTCAGTGCCCTCTATCAGAATCCAGAGTTTTGAGAAGATTGGAGAAACTTAATTTTTCGCCCAAAAAAAAAAAAAAAAACGTAAGGGTAACACTGTCGTTTTTTTTTTCGGGTCGAAATTTTGAGTTTCGATATCTCAGCTCTGGAAGGGTCTAGAGCCTCCATTTTTGCACTCAGGTCAAAGTCTCAGCCCTCTATCAGAATCCAGAGTTTTGAGAAGATTGGAGAAACTTAATTTTTCGCCCAAAAAAAAAAAAAACGAAAGGGGTAACACTGTCGTTTTTTTTCGGGTCGAAATTTTGAGTTTCGATATCTCAGCTCTGGAAGGGTCTAGAGCCTCCATTTTTGCACTCAGGTGAAAGTCTCATGGCCCTCTATCAGAATCCAGAGTTTTGAGAAGATTGGAGAAACTTAATTTTTCGCCCAAAAAAAAAAAACGTAAGGGGTAACACTGTCGTTTTTTTTTTCGGGTCGAAATTTTGAGTTTCGATATCTCAGCTCTGGAAGGGTCTAGAGCCTCCATTTTTGCACTCAGGTGTAAGTCTCATGGCCTCTATCAGAATCCAGAGTTTTGAGAAGATTGGGGATACTTAATTTTTCGCCCAAAAAAAAACGTAAGGGGTAACACTGTCGTTTTTTTTTCGGGTCGAAATTTTGAGTTTCGATATCTCAGCTCTGGAAGGGTCTAGAGCCTCCATTTTTGCACTCAGGTGTAAGTCTCATGCCCTCTATCAGAATCCAGAGTTTCGAGAAGATTGGGGAAACTTAATTTTTCGCCCAAAAAAAAAAACGTAAGGGGTAACACTGTCGTTTTTTTTTTCGGGTCGAAATTTTGAGTTTCGATATCTCAGCTCTGGAAGGGTCTAGAGCCTCCATTTTTGCACTCAGGTGTAAGTCTCAGTGCCCTCTATCAGAATCCAGAGTTTCGAGAAGATTGGGGATACTTAATTTTTCGCCCAAAAAAAAAACGTAAGGGGTAACACTGTCGTTTTTTTTTTGGGTCGAAATTTTGAGTTTCGATATCTCAGCTCTGGAAGGGTCTAGAGCCTCCATTTTTGCACTCAGGTGTAAGTATCAGTGCCCTCTATCAGAATCCAGAGTTTCGAGAAGATTGGGGCAACTTAATTTTTCGCCAAAAAAAAAAAACGTAAGGGGTAACACTGTCGTTTTTTTTTCGGGTCGAAATTTTGAGTTTCGATATCTCAGCTCTGGAAGGGTCTAGAGCCTCCATTTTTGCACTCAGGTGTAAGTCTCAGTGCCCTCTATCAGAATCCAGAGTTTCGAGAAGATTGGGGATACTTAATTTTTCGCCCAAAAAAAAAACGTAAGGGGTAACACTGTCGTTTTTTTTTTCGGGTCGAAATTTTGAGTTTCGATATCTCAGCTCTGGAAGGGTCTAGAGCCTCCATTTTTGCACTCAGGTGTAAGTCTCAGTGCCCTCTATCAGAATCCAGAGTTTCGAGAAGATTGGGGATACTTAATTTTTCGCCCAAAAAAAAAAACGTAAGGGGTAACACTGTCGTTTTTTTTTTCGGGTCGAAATTTTGAGTTTCGATATCTCAGCTCTGGAAGGGTCTAGAGCCTCCATTTTTGCACTCAGGTGTAAGTCTCAGTGCCCTCTATCAGAATCCAGAGTTTCGAGAAGATTGGGGATACTTAAATTTTCGCCCAAAAAAAAAAAAACGTAAGGGGTAACACTGTCGTTTTTTTTTCGGGTCGAAATTTTGAGTTTCGATATCTCAGCTCTGGAAGGGTCTAGAGCCTCCATTTTTGCACTCAGGTGTAAGTCTCAGTGCCCTCTATCAGAATCCAGAGTTTCGAGAAGATTGGGGATACTTAATTTTTCGCCCAAAAAAAAAAACGTAAGGGGTAACACTGTCGTTTTTTTTCGGGTCGAAATTTTGAGTTTCGATATCTCAGCTCTGGAAGGGTCTAGAGCCTCCATTTTTGCACTCAGGTGTAAGTCTCAGTGCCCTCTATCAGAATCCAGAGTTTTGAGAAGATTGGGGAAACTTGATTTTTCGCCCCAAAAAAAAAACGTAAGGGGTAACACTGTCGTTTTTTTTTTCGGGTCGAAATTTTGAGTTTCGATATCTCAGCTCTGGAAGGGTCTAGAGCCTCCATTTTTGCGCTCAGGTGTAAGTCTCAGTGCCCTCTATCAGAATCCAGAGTTTTGAGAAGATTGGAGAAACTTAATTTTTCGCCCGAAAACGAAAAAAAACGAAAAGGGGTAACACACTGTCGTTTTTTTTTTTCGGGTCGAAATTTTGAATTTTGATATCTCAGCTCTGGAAGGGTCTAGAGCCTCCATTTTTGCACTCAGGTGAAAGTCTCATCGCCCTCTATCAGAATCCAGAGTTTTGAGAAGATTGGAGAAACTTAATTTTTCGCCCAAAATGAAAAAAAAAGAAAGGGGTAACACTGTCGTTTTTTTTTCGGGTCGAAATTTTGAATTTTGATATCTCAGCTCTGGAAGGGTCTAGAGCCTCCATTTTTGCACTCAGGTCAAAGTCTCATGGCCTCTATCAGAATCCAGAGTTTTGAGAAGATTGGAGAAACTTAATTTTTCGCCCAAAAATGAAAAAACGAAAGGGGTAACACTGTCGTTTTTTTTTCGGGTCGAAATTTTGAATTTTGATATCTCAGCTCTGGAAGGGTCTAGAGCCTCCATTTTTGCACTCAGGTGAAAGTCTCATGGCCCTCTATCAGAATCCAGAGTTTTGAGAAGATTGGAGAAACTTAATTTTTCGCCCAAAAATGAAAAAAAACGAAAGGGGTAACACTGTCGTTTTTTTTTCGGGTCGAAATTTTTTTTTGATATCTCAGCTCTGGAAGGGTCTAGAGCCTCCATTTTTGCACTCAGGTCAAAGTCTCATGGCCCTCTATCAGAATCCAGAGTTTTGAGAAGATTGGAGAAACTTAATTTTTCGCCCAAAAAAAAAAAAAACGAAAGGGGTAACACTGTCGTTTTTTTTTTTCGGGTCGAAATTTTGAATTTTGATATCTCAGCTCTGGAAGGGTCTAGAGCCTCCATTTTTGCACTCAGGTCAAAGTCTCACAGCCCTCTATCAGAATCCAGAGTTTTGAGAAGATTGGAGAAACTTAATTTTTCGCCCGAAAACGAAAAAAAAAGAAAGGGGTAACACTGTCGTTTTTTTTCGGGTCGAAATTTTGAATTTTGATATCTCAGCTCTGGAAGGGTCTAGAGCCTCCATTTTTGCACTCAGGTGAAAGTCTCATGGCCCTCTATCAGAATCCAGAGTTTTGAGAAGATTGGAGAAACTTAATTTTTCGCCGAAAACGAAAAAAAACGAAAGGGGTAACACTGTCGTTTTTTTTTTTCGGGTCGAAATTTTGAATTTTGATATCTCAGCTCTGGAAGGGTCTAGAGCCTCCATTTTTGCACTCAGGTGAAAGTCTCATGGCCTTCTATCAGAATCCAGAGTTTTGAGAAGATTGGAGAAACTTATTTTTTCGCCCAAAAATGAAAAAAAAACGAAAGGGGTAACACTGTCGTTTTTTTTTCGGGTCGAAATTTTGAATTTTGATATCTCAGCTCTGGAAGGGTCTAGAGCCTCCATTTTTGCACTCAGGTCAAAGTCTCATGGCCCTCTATCAGAATCCAGAGTTTTGAGAAGATTGGAGAAACTTAATTTTTCGCCCAAAAACGAAAAAAAAAACGAAAGGGGTAACACTGTCGTTTTTTTTTTTCGGGTCGAAATTTTGAATTTTGATATCTCAGCTCTGGAAGGGTCTAGAGCCTCCATTTTTGCACTCAGGTCAAAGTCTCACAGCCCTCTATCAGAATCCAGAGTTTTGAGAAGATTGGAGAAACTTAATTTTCACCCAAAAATGAAAAAAAAACGAAAGGGGTAACACTGTCGTTTTTTTTTTCGGGTCGAAATTTTTGATATCTCAGCTCTGGAAGGGTCTAGAGCCTCCATTTTTGCACTCAGGTGTAAGTCTCAGTGCCCTCTATCAGAATCCAGAGTTTTGAGAAGATTGGAGAAACTTAATTTTTCGCCCAAAAAACAAAAAAAAACGAAAGGGGTAACACTGTCGTTTTTTTTTCGGGTCGAAATTTTGAATTTTGATATCTCAGCTCTGGAAGGGTCTAGAGCCTCCATTTTTGCACTCAGGTCAAAGTCTCATGGCCTCTATCAGAATCCAGAGTTTTGAGAAGATTGGAGAAACTTAATTTTTCGCCCAAAAACAAAAAAAAAAACGAAAGGGGTAACACTGTCGTTTTTTTTTTTCGGGTCGAAATTTTGAATTTTGATATCTCAGCTCTGGAAGGGTCTAGAGCCTCCATTTTTGCACTCAGGTCAAAGTCTCACGCCCTCTATCAGAATCCAGAGTTTTGAGAAGATTGGAGAAACTTATTTTTCGCCCAAAACGAAAAAAAACGAAAGGGGTAACACTGTCATTTTTTTTCGGGTCGAAATTTTGATATTTGATATCTCAGCTCTGGAAGGGTCTAGAACCTCCATTTTTGCACTCAGGTCAAAGTCTCATGGCCCTCTATCAGAATCCAGAGTTTTGAGAAGATTGGAGAAACTTAATTTTTCGCCCAAAAACGAAAAAAAACGAAAGGGGTAACACTGTCGTTTTTTTTTTCGGTCGAAATTTTGAATTTCGATATCTCAGCTCTGGAAGGGTCTAGAGCCTCCATTTTTGCACTCAGGTCAAAGTCTCATGCCCTCTATCAGAATCCAGAGTTTTGAGAAGATTGGAGAAACTTAATTTTTCGCCCCAAAAATGAAAAAAACGAAAGGGGTAACACTGTCGTTTTTTTTTTCGGGTCAAAATTTTGAATTTTGATATCTCAGCTCTGGAAGGGTCTAGAGCCTCCATTTTTGCACTCAGGTCAAAGTCTCATGGCCCTCTATCAGAATCCAGAGTTTTGAGAAGATTGGAGAAACTTAATTTTTCCCCAAAAAACGAAAAAAAAAAACGAAAGGGGTAACACTGTCGTTTTTTTTTCGGGTCGAAATTTTGAATTTTGATATCTCAGCTCTGGAAGGGTCTAGAGCCTCCATTTTTGCACTCAGGTCAAAGTCTCACAGCCCTCTATCAGAATCCAGAGTTTTGAGAAGATTGGAGAAACTTAATTTTTCGCCCAAAATGAAAAAAAAACGAAAGGGGTAACACTGTCGTTTTTTTTTCGGGTCGAAATTTTGAAATTCTATCAGCTCTGGAAGGGTCTAGAGCCTCCATTTTTGCACTCAGGTCAAAGTCTCAGTGCCCTCTATCAGAATCCAGAGTTTTGAGAAGATTGGAGAAACTTAATTTTTCGCCCAAAAAACAAAAAAAACGAAAGGGGTAACACTGTCGTTTTTTTTTTCGGGTCGAAATTTTGAATTTTGATATCTCAGCTCTGGAAGGGTCTAGAGCCTCCATTTTTGCACTCAGGTCAAAGTCTCACAGCCCTCTATCAGAATCCAGAGTTTTGAGAAGATTGGAGAAACTTAATTTTTCGCCCGAAACGAAAAAAAACGAAAGGGGTAACACTGTCGTTTTTTTTTCGGGTCGAAATTTTGAATTTCGATATCTCAGCTCTGGAAGGGTCTAGAGCCTCCATTTTTGCACTCAGGTCAAAGTCTCATGGCCTCTATCAGAATCCAGAGTTTTGAGAAGATTGGAGAAACTTAATTTTTCGCCCAAAAATGAAAAAAACGAAAGGGGTAACACTGTCGTTTTTTTTTTTCGGTCGAAATTTTGAATTTTGATATCTCAGCTCTGAAAGGGTCTAGAGCCTCCATTTTTGCACTCAGGTCAAAGTCTCACAGCCTCTATCATAATCCAGAGTTTTGAGAAGATTGGAGAAACTTAATTTTTCGCCCAAAAATGAAAAAAAAACGAAAGGGGTAACACTGTCGTTTTTTTTTTTCGGGTCGAAATTTTGAATTTCGATATCTCAGCTCTGGAAGGGTCTAGAGCCTCCATTTTTGCACTCAGGTCAAAGTCTCACAGCCCTCTATCATAATCCAGAGTTTTGAGAAGATTGGAGAAACTTAATTTTTCGCCCAAAAACGAAAAAAAACGAAAGGGGTAACACTGTCGTTTTTTTTTCGGGTCGAAATTTTGAATTTCGATATCTCAGCTCTGGAAGGGTCTAGAGCCTCCATTTTTGCACTCAGGTCAAAGTCTCACAGCCCTCTATCAGAATCCAGAGTTTTGAGAAGATTGGAGAAACTTAATTTTTCGCCCAAAATGAAAAAAAAACGAAAGGGGTAACACTGTCGTTTTTTTTTTCGGGTCGAAATTTTGAATTTTGATATCTCAGCTCTGGAAGGGTCTAGAGCCTCCATTTTTGCACTCAGGTCAAAGTCTCATGGCCCTCTATCAGAATCCAGAGTTTTGAGAAGATTGGAGAAACTTAATTTTTCGCCCAAAAATGAAAAAAAAAAAAACGAAAGGGGTAACACTGTCGTTTTTTTTTTCGGGTCGAAATTTTGAATTTTGATATCTCAGCTCTGGAAGGGTCTAGATCCTCAATTTTTGCACTCAGGTCAAAGTCTCACAGCCCTCTATCAGAATCCAGAGTTTTGAGAAGATTGGAGAAACGAATGACCCCGCCCCTAAACATAACCGTCACGTGGGTTTAGACAAATCGTACAAATTTGTACGATTGAGGTCGTATGAATTAGTACGAATTAGCCACTTTTGAATCACTCGTACGAATTCGTACGAATTGGTCGTGAGATAGGGTAGGTTTAAACCCTCTATAAATTCTTTAAATGAAATTGTTCTATTTGCTCACACCATAAACACAACAGCAAACAAGATGGTATAATACCTCAAAAGTGTATTAAATACAAAGCACAAAATCGCATCTACAAACTATGAAATAAGTCCAGTGAGTGTGTGAGTGTTCCAGTCCAGTTTAAGTGTGTGTGTTTGAATCGGGCTCACCGGTAAAGCCTTTTAAAGTCCGTGCACTTGACGAGGAACAGCGCTGTCCTGTGATGCGATCTCTATGGGTAAAATAATCCACAAGTATATTTCCACAAAGAGTTCACAATCGCAGTCAATGAACAACCAAGGAGTAGTGCGATCGATTCGCTAGTTCCCAAACGAGCAAATGTTTACGTTGCTCTCGACGCCGCTTCCCGGGCTCTTTTAAAACGGAATGTAAAAGTCATTAACGCCAGCTGATCAGACTGACGTCACGGGATGTTCACCCCACAAACTTCAAGTTTACCACATTGGAATATTCGACTCTAGGTGGGTTGCCCCAGCACACAGTGTATTTATTGGCCCTGTTTTACTTTTAATTTCAGCTGGACCCTCCACTGGGCGCTAGCTTGGCAGAAAATTTGTTTGCTAATTAGAGAGAGGATGGGTTTTGATTCCAAAACCAGGTCACCCGTATGAAACTGCGCATCTTTCCTACGGTTATTATAATACCTAGCTTTTTTGGCTGGCTCATCCTCATTCTATTCTCAACTCCCTCCATTACAGTTGTTTTGTCGTTCGACCAGGGAATATGCTGCTTAGTCAGGTGTAGGCG